>JAXGGT010000002.1:6354683-6386486 GCA_035583425.1 Marsdenia floribunda
CGATCAATTCAATAATTGGTTTATCAATCCTTGCCTTTTGCTACATGTATAAACATTGGACTGAGAGGGTTAATTAACCGTCTTGTCTGTTTTTGAACTTTCAATCACATGCAGGTATGACTATTCTGGCTATGGACAGTCATCAGGAAAGGTAACAATAAGCAAAAGATTATCATCATAATGTAGTTCTCTATTACTTTAGATGATTAAATGCCTCATAGCACCTACTGAAGTTCATCTTTGTCGCTTCTGCAGCCAAGTGAGCACAATACCTATGCAGATATTGAAGCTGCTTACAAGTGTCTTGAAGAGAGCTATGGTGCTAAGCAGGAAGACATCATCCTTTATGGTCAATCTGTTGGAAGTGGCCCTACCTTGGATCTTGCTGCACGCTTACCTCGACTAAAGGCTGTTGTTCTGCATAGTCCTATTCTATCTGGCCTAAGAGTTATGTATCCTGTGAAGCGCACATATTGGTTTGACATCTATAAAGTAAGAAACTTTCATGATTACTCACTATTGGTACTATGCACAATCTTTGGAACATCAGCATGTTAATGTAAAAGTAATGTATGGTTATCCTGCCTCTAAAATCAATTTCCTCGTGTGCAGAATATTGACAAAATTCCATTGGTGAAGTGTCCTGTTCTCATCATTCATGTAAGTAACTCTATCTGTGTGCAGATGCCTGCTCTATGAAATAATTGCTCTTGTGCCTAGTTGATTAAAATAGATTTCTTCTGAATCTATTTTGTATGTACTCAAGACATATGTTTGTTTGGAATTTTACTTTCAAGTCACAGCCCCTATCGAATACCTTGACTTTCTGTTGTCCATCCATATTATTAAATTGGTAAAAGAAGATGTTGGTCGTGAAGGATATATAAATAAACTGATAAAACTCCAGGGAGCTCATCATTATAATCAAAGCACATGTTTGAAGTGGAATTACACAAGGAACGTATTTGGAGTCCGGATGAAAATTGTATATAAATTGTACATTTTTTTTCTTTTTTTTTTTTGTAAGATGACTTGTGAATCTCAGTGAAAAAGATTCTTGATTTAAGATTAAACTGAAACCTGAGATACTTCTTTCCCTATCTGTTTTAATGAGGCCATCCATCTACCAATAACTGCTCATGAATTTAGAATGGTGAAAAATTCATGAAATGAAATGAAAAGAACTCAATCCCCTTGCCAGTGTGATCAGCTGCTTAAAAAATTCTGAAATAATACCCCAACTAGGGGACAACAGTAGAAAATTTGTTGTCTGGATAGCTATTAGGTATCCTGTAGGTGAGCCAACAGAAAATGGATATGTGCCAAATGCTTCCTTTGTTTGAGGTGTATTTTGCAGTTGATATGTTGTGGGGGAATTCTAGCAATTAAGGAAACTCAGTTTGCTACTGATACCGTTCCATGTAGTCCTATATATTGTCCTGAATATTTTCATTGCTGCTCTCGCCTCTTACATATTTTCATGTGGCCTTTTGGTTAGAGGATAGTAATTATTATTATTATTGCATATTTTGAAATTTTACTTTTGGTGTATAATTTATCTACCTATGTTTGCATGAACTTCCAGAATTACCGCTGGCTGACATTTTGAACGAATGTTTTCTAGTATCTGATTTGCTGATACATTTACAGAAGAAGAAAAATGGATTATTGTTGATAAATTTGGCTTGAAAGGCAAATATAAACAAAAATGACCAGCTTTTTTAAGTAAGCCCTACTAGATTGTTTTCTTGGTTGAGTCAGCTGATGATCCTGATGATCCTCATGATTACTGATTTAAGTGAAAATTATTTCCTAAGCAAGAAAGTTATTCTACTAATTAGGATGAAGAAATGTGAGACATATTTCTTAGAAATTCATTCTGTAAAAGGATGGAAGTTAAATCCTTGTATATTTTCTCTAATTTCCTTTTTGTTTGATAACATGATTCAGATTGCATATCAAGCTGCAGCCATTTTGGTTTTCGACTCCTTCTGTTTTACAATTTTGAAAATTCTTAACACGGACATTTGTTTAACCATTCATTATTTTGATGACCGAAAAGATGATAACAATACAATCCTAATTTATGTATAGTTTATGTTCATACTATTTATAGATTCCAATTTAATTTTGATATCTTTCTATTTAATAGGGAACTTCTGATGAAGTAGTTGACTGCTCACATGGTAAACAGCTCTGGGAACTTTGTCAAGAGAAATATGAGCCACTGTGGCTCAAAGGAGGGAATCATTGTAACTTGGAATTATATCCGGAGTATATTAGACACTTGAAAAAATTTGTTGCTACGGTCGAAAAACCTCCTTCTCAAAGGAACATACCAAGGAGAAGTATAGATAATTTATGGAAGAGTGATTGTTTTGAAGCTCCACGAAGAAGCACTGATCGGAGGGAGAAACCAAGGCGGAGCATTGACAAGCCAGAAAAGCTGAAATTTCATGACAACAGGTTCAATCTTGATGATAAGTTCTCAAAATTAAGAATACCATATGACCATATGGAGAAATCAAGGAGGAGTGTGGAGTACAGTGAGAAATCTCGGCGGAGTATTGATGTACAGTTAGAGAGAGCTAGAAAGAGTGTGGATTGGCTAGATAGAATACGAGCCGGATGAATTATTGATTTTTCACAGTTATTTTACGTTGTCTTGATTTGGAAGGGGTTAAAAAAATGAAAAGAATTTAGAGGAAACACTAACTTATTGTGTTGTGTGTGTACTTTTATTGTTGTTGTCTACAATAACATTTCAATTGTATACAGCAATTTTTTTTTTTTTACTGTGAAGTTATTGTAATGTAAAATGATCTATTTGATAGAAAATTGTTGCGGAGTTTTATCCATTGATCTGTCTGTTGTGTAATGTTTTATTATAGACATTCTGTTCATGTCTGAACATGTTAGAGACAGGATTTGTTTTATTCATTGATCTGTCTATTGTGTAATGTTTTATTCCAGGCATTCTGTTCATGTCTGAACATTTTAGAGACAGGTTTGTTTTAGTCTGAATTAGAACATACAGGAAAATATTACTTGAATGAGAAAATGTATATTGTTTTATATGATGCATGCTATAGAGATTTATACGAATAAAAAATATTAGTATATTTTAGAACATGATGATTTCAAAATATCAAAAGAAAGGATTTTAATGTTTCATTTCCACCTTCATGGAATGACATGTATCTTTTGACCTTTAGTTTTAGAGCAATTGTACTTCATTTAGCTCTGACATATATTCTTGTGTACTAAAACAGAAAGAGATTGAGAATATTTGTCCTAAAATCTTAGTACAAAACATGCATTGCTTGTCTTCTCCAGAGATAAAGATCCTATATATTCACCTTGAAGTTTTTATGATACTACCAAGTTTAATAATAAGTGTATTTGGAGGATAAGAAACAAACAAGCCATTCCTGTTGCATCCCAGTAGGGGAAAACATTGGTAAGATAGCCTGTTGCCTATGGTTTCTAGTCTCCTGCACTGCACTAGTAATTTGGAGGGATTTCTTTCCATTTTACAGATCATAGAGTCTTCTTCAACCTGTTTTCATGTCACAGATCTTTTTAATCCTCAGATTTGCAGCAAACAGCATCTTGTTACTTTGTTGTCCTTAGCTTCTTTTGATGAATCCTACTAGTGAAAACCTGGCATGAAATGATCATTGATGCTGGAGAGAGAGTATTGCAAGGATTTTGATATTCTTTATTTCTTTCTGCTGTAGGTTATCAGTATGAACCCTGCAGAAATGGCAAAGAATTTGGCTGTAATATCTACTGAAAGTGTTTCTAGTCCCATATCCATGCAAAAAAAGCGGGAAAATGGAGTCAAAGAAATCTTGAATGGCAAAGGCAAATTGATTCCTAGACCTTGCCCCGGGTTAAGAGGACAGAAAATACTCCTACTGACAAATTACTCCAAAGTTTATGTGGAGAATACAAAGAGACAATTGTACCACTATAATGTAAACTTCTCTACCTTCTTTGATTTCAGTCTGGAAGCACGGAAAACTGAGATAATTCTTTTCTTTCCAAGGTTTCCTTTTACCGTGGTAATAGTGATCCTGTTTCTAGTGCAAGAATTAGAAGAAAGATGTTAGATAAACTTGATCAGACCTATAAATCTGAGCTAGCTGAGAGATCATTTGCCTACGATGGAGTTAAAAGCTTCTATACTGTTGGTCCACTCCCGAACAATAACCTTGAGTTTGTAGTTGTTCTTGATCATGTCTCCATGAAGAGGTTACAGTCAGTAGTTTTCTTAGCTTACGTTGTCATTTATGTGCATAATTTGATGTCCAGCAGTCACAGAAAATTTACTTAATCTGTTTCTTTTTCCTGTTCTTTTCTTTTCTTTTTTTTTTTTTTTGTGAGCACAACGTGTAGAACTGGAAGCCTTAGCAGTGATAAAAACCTCTCGGAAAATGATCAAAAGAGGCAAAAACTGGCTTCATCATCCAAAACATTCAAGATTGTTTTACACTTTGTGGGAACAATATCTACTGGAGGCATTATTGATTCTTTAAGCAAACCGGGTACAGATAACCTTGAAATTCTTCAAGTTTTGGACACAGCTTTACAACAGCATGCAGCCAAAAGGTATGTGCATTGTTAGCTATTTGAACTTTTTGCTCAGGGATGGTCTTCTTATGCATCAATCATTCTGTTCATTACCATTAATATTTTGAACTCTCCGCTCAGGGATTGTCTTCTTATCCGTCAATCATTCTTCCCTAATGTGCCTAAGAACTTCATGGATTTGGGCGGTGGTGTGCTTGCATGTAGAGGTTTCAATTCTAGTTTTCAGACTGTCCATAGTGGACTTCATTTGAACTTTGGTAAGATACTTTTCTCAAGAATGTTTCCAAGCATGCTACCACTGTTGCTGATTTCTGTTTTCTGCCACCAGATACATCTACTACAATACTATTTCAGCCAGGACCAGTGATAGATTTTCTTCTTAGCCATCAAAATGTGAGTGATCCATCGAAGATTGACTGGATGCAGGTAAGCGAACTTTATTCCTTACTTGATTTATTAGTATAGTATTACTTCTAGTTATTTTTTACTGAAATATTTTTCTGCTCTTTCCTTTTCCTCTAACAAGGCAAAAAGAACACTGAAAAATTTAAGGATAGTTTTAGCCCACAATCAACAAGAGAAAAGAGTCACTGGATTGAGTAAGAGATCTTGCAAACAAGAGAAGTAAGCCTAACTGCTGCAGACACATGCTTAGTTTAATCTATTGAATTATGCCCTTGTTTCCATTTTGGTGCTGCCATTGACAAGATCATTTTACAGGTTTCTCCTCATACCAAGAGTAAAAGATCAAGAAGCTTGTTTCCAAGAAACGGAGATAACAGTTTATGATTATTTTGTCAATATGCTTGGTTTATCATTGGCTTATTCTGCAAACTTGCCATGCATTGATATTGGCAGACCGAGTCATCCAATTTATTATCCAATTGAGGTGACATTTCTTCCTTCCCATTTGCACAAAATTTAAAAGATTTAGCAATTCAGCTACTGATACAGAAGAAAATTGGGATGAATTTACAGCTTTGTTCACTGGTTTCTTTACAACGTTACAAAAAGGCATTATCTGTTCATCAGCGAATTCAAATGGTAAAAAAGTCTAGCTTGAAACCGGATAAATTGTCACAAGTTCTGAAAGATGTAAGTCCAGAACAGCTAAATATGATTACACCAACAGGATCTATTAATCTGTTGAACAAATGCTGAAATTTAGATTTTGTTTAGGAACTGAAATGCAATGATTATAATGCTGATCCGTTTCTGAGTTCTTGTGGCATTTCAATTGATAATTCTTTTACACAAGTTGAAGGACGAATACTACCACCACCCCTGGTATTTTTCTCAATAATTTTTTCCATTCTGCTTTGCATACCTTTTTGGGATTTCTATGGTTATTGTGTGCATATCATAAGAAAGATCAAATGCTATTGCAGTTGAAGTTGGGAAACAGGGAAGATATTTATCCTAGAATGGCCTCATGGAGCTTAAAAGATAAGGTGAAAGATATTTTTCCATATCTATTTCCTGCATTTATGTCCTGGACTTTGGCATTGACATTAACATCTCATACAGACACTTGCAGAGCCAAAGAGAATCGAACGTTGGGCTGTAGTGAACTTCTCTAATTACCATGATATAAGATATTTATGTGAAGAATTGGCCAAAGCTGGTTCAAAGATTGGAGTTGTGAGCTTTCATTTTTATCCCGATTATTGTTTCTGATTCCTCAACTGATGCAGTTTCTTCTAATTCCCTGCATGCTTTGCCTTAAATTTGTTTATTTATTTATTCTTCGTTGTCTTTTTTGAAATGTGTAGTTCCTCAATCCCCCAGTACATGTCTTTGAAGAGAATCCGAAGTACAAAAAGAAACCCCCAAATGTTCGAGCCGAGAAGATGTGTGAGCAGATAAGGTCAAGAATTTGCAGGGAACCTGTTTACTTTATTCTTTGCCTTGTTCCTGATAAGAAGCCTAGTGACATATATGGTCAGTACATAAACTGACTAAACCTGGTACCTTTGTTGATATATCTTTGTTTTCCTGAGAATGAAATACATGATTCAATAAATGCATTATCTAAAAGGTCCATGGAAAAGGAAGAGCCTTGTAGAGGTTGGAGTTCAGAATCAATGCTTCACAAGTAAAAGACTTGATGAAAAGTGCTTGAGTCAGCTCCTTCTGAAGATTAATGTAAAGGTAATCTCCCCCCCCCCAACCCCCCCCCCCCCCCCCCCCCGCGGTGATCAATAGTATATACTTCACTTTTTTTCTTTTTGGTCTCTCATTGCATATGCTTGTTCTCTACAGCTTGGCGGCCTGAATTATAATTTATCTGCTGAAGTTACAAGAACAATCCCTTTGGTATCAAAGGTTCCTACGATGATTTTTGGATTGGATGTCTCACATTGTTCACAGCCTGATATGCCTTCCATTGCAGCAGTTAGTCCTTTTTTCCTTTTTCTCTATCACAAGTTCAGAATGCCATCGTTGGACAGAGAAAAGCAAAAAGGGGACAGTTCTTATGAATTAAAATTTCCAAGAAATTTAAATGCAAGTTTCCACTAATTGACAACATATACTTGTTACTTTAGGTGGTTGGCTCTAGGAAATGGCCGCTGATTTCTTGTTATAGAGCTGCAGTTCATACTCAGCCCCGTAAAGTTCAATTGATGGATTCACTCTTTCAGCCAGTATCAGAAAAGGAAGACAAGGGGAGCTTCAGGTAGAAAATCTTTTTCACTGAGTGGAAACTAATCAAAGACTAGGATGATGACTATATGCTATGAGAAACAGGCAGAAAATCGGATTGTGTCATTCTTCAGCAGAAAATAGAGATATTCGAGTTTTTACTCTATTTCTGTTGCAGTGAATTCACTGATATCTTTTTCTTCATTGCTTTCACGAATCAGGGAGCTGCTAGTGGACTTCTATGCTACCTCAGGGCAAACTAAACCAGAACATATTATCATATTCAGGTGGCATTTTTCTGTGTCTAGTGGATCAGATTCTCGTTTTCCTGATTCGATTCTGTTGATTGTTTATTAAATCATTGTTTCTCATGGGGGATTTAGTTAAGACCAGCTATTCTCCTAATAAGATCAACAGAGCATTTCAAAATGAAACCAAAACCTTTAACAGATTAATTTACTTAAAAGTTCTTCAAGTTCCATAAGCAGTAATATTTATTCTTTTGTGTTATGTTATTTTTCAGAAGTGGGCTAAGCAGGTCAGAGTTCATTCATATGTTAAACATTGAAATGGATCAAATTTTCAAGGTTTGCCATCTGTTCCTGTATATGATGAACGGTTGATCATACTTGTTGAAAACTTTATTCCTATATCTGAAATAGTTTGAATCACAAGATTTCCTTAGTCTAATCCATTGCAGGCCTGCAAATTCCTCGATGAGACGTGGTATCCAAAGTTCACTGTCATTGTTTCTCAAAGAAGACATCACACAAAATTTTTCAAGGCTGGTTCAAAAGATGATATCCCTCCTGGTAATCTTCTGCCTCCATTCAGCAAATGTTATACCTTTAACCATCCAAGAAGTCACAGTTATTTACTCTAAGCTAATTGCTGCTTGCAGGATTGGTGGTGGACCAGAAGATTTGTCATCTGCAGTGCAATAATTTCTTTTTGAGCCCCCATGTAGTGTTAAATGTGTGTACAAAAGCTCCCACTCTCTCTAAAACTAGAAATATAAGTAAACTCAATATTTTACATTATAACTAAGCATTGAGATCGTAAGAAACACAAGTGGAAAGTATACTATCCCTTTTGATCGTAATAATATTTTTTTTTCTTAATTCTGTATATGTTATGTTATTTCTTTATCCTTATTATTGAAGTTCCAACGATGAAACTATCTTTTTACACATTTCAGGGGACTGCAAGGCCGACCCTTTATCATGTTCTATTAGATGAGATAGGTTTTGCAACCGATGATCTTCAGGAATTAGTCCACTGTTTATCCTATGTGTAAGTAAATCATGAACCAGACTTGCGCTCTTCATTTGAAATACAAAGATTCAGAGATTTGCCTTTATGATTTGCAGGTTCCAGAGAAGCACCTGTGCCATCTCTGAAGGTACTGCAACTCTCCAAATTCCATGCTTTATGAAATATCAACCATGGAACTCCTACTTTTTGCATAATTTCCATAGAATTTCAGCACTAGGGGCCCTTGTTTTAATATGCTTTTCCTCTCTTTTTGCATTATTCTGTATCCTTTTAGCCATTCAAGAATGAAAATAGTAGTCGCTTTCCACTTCTTTTATGATGTCAACTCATTGCCATGTTTGCGGATCATTCATGGTTGTGTGCTTCTTTGCAGTTGCTCCAGTTCGTTATGCTCACTTGGCTGCAGCTCACATGGCCGATCTGATGAAGTTTAATGAAACATGGAAAGCATATCCAAACTTTGGAGGTGCTACTGAATCAAAGCACAACTCCAGGCCTGAACTACCCAAGTTGCACAAGAATGTCTGTGCTTCAATGTTTTTCTGCTGAATTTCGATCAAAAGCTACTTTCAAATGTCTTAGCCATGTAATATATATTCTATTAACTTACATGAAATTACAACTGAACTTTTCTTTCTAATAATCACAGAGGGAACTGAATGCAAGTGCATACTTCCATGAAGCTTTAAGCCAACTTCTGATTCAACATTGGTTTTGCTTCTTTCTTGATATGAGATAGTGATTTTGGCAATCTTTATTTTTGTTTAATATTGATCTTTGCTTCTCATGCATGAAATTGAATAATAAAATGGTTAATTGAACTAATTTAATGCAAAATGACAGTTCAAGTAGCTGATAAAGTCACTCACCAAAAAAAAAAAAAGTAGTTGATAAAGTCTCCTCTTTGACTTTTGTACGTGAGTTCCCAGACTTTTAAGAGAAAGCTTTTCCTTGGTGGCCAAGTTCTGTTGACCCTAAAAAAAAAGTGTTCTGTTGACCTTCAATCAGAAAGAGGCAAATAAGGAGGCAATAATGGTGCTTGCTGACCACGTTCATTCTTCTTGATCATCTATTAAACTTCAATTCTTGATCTTGAGTTTCCACACTGTTCACCAGATGTAACAAAGCAGTACTCACAGTTTTCCTGGCTTTCCATTACTCATCATTTGTCATAAATACCAGCTGAATTTGTTCCATTTTACTTGCAGGGACATAACAAATTCCTTTTGCACATCATGGATAGTATTAATGTGGAAGAAATGGAAGAAGATCAAGATCTTGGAAGCACTTCACTGCCCCGGAAAAAGAAGAAAACTGAATCCAAATCTAGCAGTAGCACAGTAAATGCTGCAGCGCTGCCTTCTGCATCAGCTCAACACAATCTTACTCTTAGGCACAAGATTGATGCCCACAAAGGGCAATGCAACTCTATTCAATTTCTCAGCAACTCACAGTACTTAATTTCTGGAGGAAAGGATAGTTCTGTGAAAGTTTGGGACACAATCAATGGAACAGTAACAAAATCTCTGGAAGGCTTTCATGGTTCAGTTTGTGATTTAGCTATCAGTCCAGATAATTCCATCCTAGTTGCAGGCCTGACATCGCGAAACCTCTCTGTCTGGGACTTAAATTCTGGTCAAGTCCTACGAATTCTCTCTGGACACCAGCAGAAAGTGTGTGCAGTGGATATTAGCAAAATCACAGGCCAATACATAGTAAGTGCTGTTGTTAATGACTCTGCTGTAAAGATCTGGGATTTGCACCGCGGATATCCCATAGACAGCTTCTGTTTTTCCTCCAGCACCTGCAATGATCTGTGCTTTGCAGCAAATGATAGGATAATTTGCACAGGACATGATGATGGAAACATCATTTTTCACAATGTGGAAAGGTTGGAAAAGTACTTCTATGACATTGTGGGGAAGATAAAAGTGCATACGCAGTCAATTACTTCGATTTGTTCATTGCAGAATGGGAATGTTGTGATGACCAGTGGAAGAGACAACTTGCATAATGTGATTGATTTGAGGACAATGCAAGTCTGTACATAGTTCAAAACAAAGTGCAACAGAGTGGCTACAAAATGGACTAGAATGTGTGTTAGCCTGACGAAAATTTAGCTGTTGTTGGATCTTCTGATGGAATGGTATACTTATGGTCAATTCAAATGGGGAAAAAGATTGATTCTTTAGAAGGGCATGATGGTTCTGTGCTTTCTTGTTCATGGAGTGGCATGGGGAATTCCTTAGTAACTGCTGATAGCAATGGAGTTCTTTGTTTATGGTCTTGAATTTCTTGTTGTCAAGGGACAAGGGAAAAGGAATAGTCTTTTGAGTTTGGCAAGTTTTATCACTCCTTATACATGAAAATTTTTGTGTCACTTTAATATTTAGAAAGAGAGAGAGAGACCAAAAAAAAAAAAAAGCCTCAAAATTTTGATAATTTATAGCCAAGCATCTGTATGTTCCATGAAGGACATTTTTATCATTTATAATTCTATTAACCTATTCACATCTTAATAAATCTTTATTTCTTCTGATAAAATTATCTCATAAGAAAAAATAATCAAAAATAGAGGAAATTGGAAGAAACAATGGTTTTAATATGATATAAATAGGTTAATGAAGTCAAAGGAGTTTTGGCTGAGTGATACAAGTGCTCCCCTCCTTTCCAAAGGACCGCGGGTTCGACACCCTCTATTCACAGTAAATTCGTTTGTCCAAATGATAATAATACATGAATTAAAATGATAAAAATTAATAAAATAAGAACTTAATTTTTTTTTTTTTTTGAAATTTTGAAACATATTTGTTCGGTCGTTAGGCCTTGACAAATAAAAATTAAAAAAAAAAAAAATGGAAACGTGGGATGAATATAGATAAGTTTCCCAGCCCTAAGCCTGCACTGAGTGGTAGCCTTAACATTGCCCGTACCTTTCTTACCCGTCAAAATCTTTTAAAATCCGCTGAAGTAAACGAAACTTGAAATCCCTCAAAATTTTCTCAACTCAGATCATCTTTTAGTGTCCTTCAGAACACACAAACGGTATAGAAAAGGAAGGGGATTGTCCGCAGTGGACATGTAAGATTTGTCAAGAAAATCAAACAAAAAACAACAAAAAGATTTTCCTTTACGATCATTTGTTTATTAACTATTATTATTAGTATTATTATTAATTTGTTGGATTTTCTTGATGTTTGGTTGATGGGATTTGGATTCAGGTCGCAAGATATTTCAAAGAAAGCAATCAAGCATGCTCTGAGAGCACTTCGAAATCGTCATTTGGTTGAAGAGGGAGCTCATGCCCCTGCTTTTATCGCTCTTTCTAGGCCTTTTGTTTCTCAGGTAAACCCTTTCATTCAGTGCAAATATTTTTTTGTGTGTGATTTCTTTTTCTGGATATTCTTGTTTGTTCTTGGAAGTTGATGTTTTGAGATTTCTCATAGTTGAAAGGTACATGATCTTGCTGTGGCAATTTTAAATCTATGCTTCTCGTGAATGCCCTGCTTATGAGAAAACAAATTCTGTGACAAGATTCTAACTTGTGCCATGGAAGGAATATAAAAGGAAAAATATACTGGTATTGGGAAAGGGTTAGTTGCTGTATATTTGGGGAGCTTTAGTTGAGACCCCTGAATTTCTCTTAGATTTTTTCTGCAATTTGAGGCTATGTATCTTGAGGTTTTCTTAACTTCATAGAGGAACTTTTCCACCATTATGTAATGACAATCTTGCATTCAAGCTGCTCAAAATGGCAACCTTTTCTTTCCTGCTGTAATTGAGGGTACCTTCTTATAAGTTTCTAGCCTATATCAGCCAAAATTACTAAATGCCTTCATTCTATTACTGACTAAAGCTGTAGTTCTACTTTAAGAAGCTTTGAGTTTAGAATCTGGAAACCCAAGGCTTGTTGGTGAAGCTTATTCCATTCTTGCTGCTTTACTTGTTAACATTGTACTGAAATAAAAAGGAATTGAGAATGGACGAATGCTAAATAGTCCTATTAACTTACTGTTGGAAACTTTAAGCTTTCTTCTTCTTATTTATTTATTTATTTTTTTTAATTCTGGTCAAATCTAAAAACAAACAAAAAGAAACCCTTATCAACCATGGAGCAATAAGTTGGAATGTCTCCCTGTATCTTTTGAAGCCTGAAATCCACAAATGCATTATCAAGTCATCATGGAAATTACGGAGCCAAATTCTTAAAAATTATTCATGTTTGATATTCCTGGAACTACACATGAGAAAGTCTTCTGGTGAACATTGACTTTCTTATTTCTTGCAATGGAATTGTTTGGGAACCTTTAGTAGAACATGACAGACACCGTTTATTGATAATGATTCTTAATTCATGTTTCATATGTTCTAAATTAGTCCTTCACAATTCCCAATTCTTGTTCTTTTCCTGCGCAACTTACTGGCTGAAATGGTTGACTTGGTTCACTATTCTCATTTATGGAATAATGCCATTTATACATGTGGCGGCCTCAGTCTGAAGCATCTCTCAGAGTCGTAGTTTTATTGTTTGAACCCTTCTTCCCCTTCCCCTTCCCCTTCCCCTTCCCTTCTCCTGGTCCTCTTTTCTTCCGTGTATAATGTCCCGATTTACTTCTTAATGAATCTGAATCATAGAGGTGAATAGTTGATAGATTAAGGCTTGATGTTTGCCTCTTCTGATTGCTAGGTTGCTTTCCTGAATGTTAGGCATGCTGAGAAGGTATCTAAGATGTTATTAATGATACAGTATTTAGTTTACTGGAATAGGTAACAGTGATCATAATAGTGTGAATAAAGTGTTCCTGCAGAGAACCCAGAGAGGAAAAGGTGATAGCACACACCGAATAAATCATCTGCAATTATACTAGCTATGCCAGAGTTTGGACACAACTTGTCTAAGCATATATGCTTCCTAGGCTGTAGATACTCTTGTGCTCAGAAAGGAGTCAATTTCTTGTTCTTTGATCTCAGCTACCATACCTGCTTCCTCACCTTTTTTCTTACTTAGAACAGTCTGATACTTACATGAGTTAAAGGTTCGATTAAGTTAATAAAATTTTTCCTATTCTTTACTATTGTGAAAGCACAATAAGAAAGTTGGTTCTCTAATTTTATGTTTTACTTGGATATGTATTCTTTGGAGGACAAAATTGTTTCTTTATTCGTTTATCTCAGATTTAATATGCAAATTTGAAATTCTTTAGTACTATGGTAATTGTCAGATAATATCCTGAACTTCACAAGAAGAAACAATGCTAAGCAACCCTTTAATTGAACTAAAGACTCTGGATGGGGACTGTTCGTGATGTTCCAAGTTTGTATATCAACTGTTATTCTTTGTCTAGAATATCTGTTTAACTATTTTGGCTCTGATGTGAGCATTTTTTTTTTTTTTTTGTATTTCTTATTTGACGAAGATTTACATTGTTAAAATATGTGCATTCATTAAACATTGGATATCTGGATTGATTTAGTTGGTGTATGCCATCAAAGGGCTCAGAGTGGAAAGAGAAAGCTGAAGAACTTGAAGTGGAACTTCAGCAATGTTATAAAGCCCAATCTCGATTGTCAGAGCAGCTTGTGGTGGAAGTGGCTGAGTCCAGAGCTTCTAAAGCTTTAGTTCAAGAGAAAGAAGCCACAATCACTAATCTGCAAAATGAGCTTACACAAACTAGGTTGGTTTTGTACAGCCACAACTATACATTTGTTTTCCACAAGAAAGTGTTCAAACTACAGGCTTTTGGGTATTTCTTCTGGCTGGCTGAATAATTTTTTTTATCTGTAGGGATGAATGCTCTCACTTATCTGCACTTTTAGAAGAAAAGACAAAAGCTTTGGAAATCATGATGTCTGAGAACCAGGAAATTAAAGCACAGCTTGACGCAGCAACATCTAGAGCTAATAAAGCTGAAGCAGAAAATAAGATGTTAATTGATCGGTGGATGCTACAGAAAATGCAAGATGCTGAACGCCTTAATGAGGTTTGATCATTGTTTTAATCAGTTCTACTGCCCTCTCTTATAAATTTCTTTTGAACCTGCAATTTGAACTCTGTGGCTCTACTTTTAATATTAGTTTATTCCTATTCTTTTACTCTGAAGAGTACGAAAGGGAAATCAAATAGTAACTGTTTTTTAAAAATGACTGCAATCACATAAATTTCAGAAATCTATCGTTATACCTCCCTCCCTCTATTATCTTATTACATATGCTATGCCAAAGGAAAATATTTGTTTTACTCTTCCTTCATTTGAGGATGTCATCATGGGAACGCTTCTTTCCTGGATAAATCTTGTAATAGGTTTGATTCCTAAGGTTAATGGGATATGTTTTGAATTTATTTGGTTTAAGTTGGTCGCTTACAAAATCATTCTTCACAATTGTTTCTCTTCCACATTATTCCCACGTTGCAGGGGTGAGCATCTGTTGTTTGTTCTTTGTGGGGGGAATAGGATTGGTCATGAACTTAAAAAGTATTAAAAATATTTATGATAAAATGTTCTTTTGACATTGTTCCTACTATTACTGTGTATGGGTTATGGGGTTTCACACATCTGGACAGGTGTTTTGGCATTTCATTTCCTTCGATTGCCACTGGTGAAGTATGAATAAGAGAGAATTGCAAGTGTTTTTTTTTTTTTTTAATGAATGTTTCAATAAGCCCAATGAAGAGTTCTTTTTACAGGCTAATGCTATATATGAAGATATGGTAGATAAGGTAAAAGCCAGCAGTATTGAACAACTTGCACGTCAACAAGTAGATGGAGTTGTCCGGCAAAGTGAAGAGGGTGCTGAGGACTATATGGAGTCAATTGTTCCTAGTATCTGTAAACAAAGGATCTCTGCACATGGCGGTGGCTGTGCTGCTATAGCATTTGAGTATAATTCCAGCAGATTAGTTAGTGGAGGTCAAGATAGGGCTGTGAAACTGTGGGATACAACTACTGGGGCACTAGTGCAGACTTTTAATGGCTGTATGGGCTCTGTTCTTGATCTTTCTATAACCCATGATAACAGGAATATCATTGCTGCCAGTGGTTCAAACAGCTTAGTTGTGTGGGATGCGAACTCAGGGAGACTACGCCACTCTCTTACAGGACACATCGATAAAGTGTGCGCTGTGGATGTTAACAAATTTTCAGGTCGCCATATTGTCAGTGCAGCTTATGATCGTACAATAAAGGTCTGGGATCTGCAGAAAGGTTATTGCGTCAACACAATCCTTTTCCACAGCAACTGCAATGCCATTTCTTTCAGCATGGATGGACAAACGATTTGCTCAGGTCATGTGGATGGGAACCTCCGGTTGTGGGATATTAAAACGGGAAAACTCTTAAGCGAAGTTGCTGCACATTCTCTCGCTATCACATCATTATGCTTGTCAAGAAATGGCAATACGATACTCACCAGTGGCAGGGATAATGTTCACAACTTGTTTGACATGCGAACTTTTGAAGTTTGTGCCACATTCAGAGCAAATGGCAACAGAGTTGCATCGAATTGGAGCCGATCCTGTCTTAGTTCTGACGATAACTATGCTGCTGCTGGATCTGCTGATGGATCAGTTCACATTTGGTCTATTTCCAATGCTCAAATTGTAAGTACTTTAAAGGAACACTGTACTTCGGTCCTCAGTTGTTCTTGGAGTGGCCTTGGAAAACCACTAGCTTCTTCAGATAAGAATGGAGTCATTTGTGTTTGGTCATGACGGGTCTCTGCAATCATTCATCTCCATTTACGCATCAGAAGAATTGTGGTTAGCGTTGCTGTGTGTAATACTCTGTGTGTCCTGGGCAAGATTCAATCATAGTTGGAACTGTTCATGTTCCACTTTTCTATGTATGTTTATAAAAGAAAAGAAAAGGAAAAAAAAAAAAAAAAAAGAAGACATATTCATTTGTAAATACAAGTAAACATGTTGTTTCTTATTTTTATAGGAAGAAAGAATTGGGATTGTTGGGGCACTTCTTGTACATGGAAAGTTCTAGAAGCATCTTGGATTAGGTATTTTTTCCAGTTAGATTGATATTTTAGCTCTGTGCTTAGATTATCATTTTTTTTTTTTTCTTTTATTTATATCTGGAAATCAATCTTGTTCGACTTAAATTAAATAATAATTCATAATAATATTTTATAATAAATAAAAATATTAAATAATTAAATTTTTTTTTTTTAACACATTCGTATAAATTAAGATTTATATGGGTTTCGCTATTTTCGTTTAATTTATGAAATTTTTTCCCCTAAACAGTGGGCTCCACTTTCCTCGCTTCTTCTTAATCCATACGATACGACATTAAGTTCAATAAAATTTCCCTAAAATCCATCCGCTGTTTTCCCCCTAATTCTTGACAATTGTAGGCTAGTAATTTCTCTACTGATTTGTGTTTCTGGAATAAATATCCAAAATCAAAATTCATCTGAGGAAAGGAGCTGCTGAGCTGAACCCTTCTCCGTTTCTTCTTAGGTATAGGTTAATCCTAAACCGACTCCACTATTGTATTCCGTATTTATTTGAATTGCAGAACCACTCCAGTAAGCCGCAGGATCCATCGAGGTGTTATTTTGTATAACTCTATATCGTTTCGTTTTCCATTCTGCGTTCTACTTTTTGACTTCATAAATTTGTCTTTTGTTATTTTTCCTTTTGGGTTCTGGAGTTGAGTTTATGGGTTTTGTTTTTTTCATGTCCAAGTTCGAAAGTTTATATGATGCTGTAGATTATAAACAAGTTTCTGTCTTTTTTGTAGATTAATCTAAGGGGTTTTTAGCTGCGTTTCTGATTCTATTTTATTTTATGTTTTTCCTGACGTTTGTAGTGGAAATATAACAATATGGACGACTATCAAGAGATGGAGAGGTTTGGAATGGAGAATGACTATGAAGATGGACAGTGGATAGGTGGAGAATTTTATTATAAGAAGCGTAAAGAAAAGCCTGTGCAGACGAAGGATGATGTGCTGTATGGTGTTTTTGCATCCGGGGATAGTGATTCCGATTATGAGGGTTTAGGGTCCTCTAGGAAGCGCAGGAAGGATAAGGATCTGTACAAGAAGTCCGATTTTTCCAAGCCTGTTAATTTTGTATCTACAGGGAAGGTAATGCCAAATCAAGAGATTGAACAGAATACAAAGGTGGAGAACCAACCTGATGAGGAAGATCATCACATGCCTCCTGGCCTTGGTTTTGCTTCGACTTCTTCTTCTAAGAATAATAATTTGGAAGAGAATGGAGGTATTAAAGGGGACGATGATGAGGATTTCTTGCCTTCAGCTTTCGGCAAGAGGCTTAAGGAAGGAGTGTTATTGCGGAGAGAGAGAGAAAAGGAGAAGACTATGCTTGCCAAAAGATCATCCCAAATGGGAAAGAGAGATCAGGAGTCTGGAGATATAGGTACATTTGAGAAGCACACAAAAGGAATTGGATCAAGAATAATGGAGAAGATGGGTTATAAAGGAGGTGGGCTTGGTAAGAATCAGCAAGGTCTGGTAGCGCCGATTGAGACCAAGTTGCGGCCAAAGACTATGGGAATGGGTTTCAATGATTACAAGGAAGCAAATTCACTTGCACAGAAGTCAGAAGAGAAGGCTCTGCCACATGCCACACAGCCTTCTGAGCTTTATTTGAAGGAGAAGTCATGGTTGAAACAAGCTCGGACTAAAAAGGTGGTTTACAGAACTGTCGAAGAGTTGTTAGCAAAGAAGCAAGAGCAGAGTCTTGAAGTTGTCCAGAAAGTATTTGATATGAGGGGACCTCAAGTGCGAGTCTTGACCAACTTAGAGAACCTGAATGCTGAAGAGAAGGCTAGAGAGAATGATGTTCCCATGCCTGAACTTCAGCACAATATCAGATTGATTGTTGATTTAGTTGAAGTTGATGTACAGAAAGTAGATTGGGACTTGAGAAATGAGAGAGAGACAGTGGTCACATTGCAGAAGGAGAAGGAGAAGCTTAAAATGGAGGCATCTTGCCAGAAGAAGCAGCTTGATAACATGGAACACATAAGTAATGTTTTGGAACAACTGGAGGAGCAGAGTTCCATGGGGACAATGACATTGGATTCCCTTTCAAAGTTATTCTTGGATTTGCAGAGTCTATATGCAGAGGAATACAAGCTTTGCAACTTATCCAGCATTGCCTGTGCTTATGCAGTACCTATGTTTATTCGGGTATTTCAGGGATGGGACCCTCTTCAAAATCCAACACATGGGCGTGAATTGGTATCACAGTGGAAGAATTTATTGGAAAGCGACGATTATCCTTTCTCTGACATATCAACACCCTATAGTCAGCTGATTATGGAAGTTGTATTTCCTGCTGTCAGAATTTCAGGCACTAATACTTGGCAGGCAAGAGACCCTGAAACTATGCTTCGGTTTCTGGAGTCATGGGAGAAGATATTGCCATCTATTGTTCTTCAGACAATCTTGGACAACATTGTGATGCCAAAGATTTCTGCTGCTGTGGACTCGTGGGATCCTCGTAGAGAAACAATTCCAATTCATTCTTGGGTTCATCCATGGCTGCCTTTGCTGGGGCAGAGATTAGAGGCTTGTTATCACACGATTCGTGATAGATTGGAAAGTGTACTTCATGCGTGGCATCCTAGCGACATGTCTGCATATTACATACTATCACCTTGGAAGACAGTGTTTGATGCTGCTAGCTGGGAAAAACTAATGGTTCGCCATATCATTCCAAAACTGCTGGCTGTCATGCATGAGTTTCAAGTAAACCCAGCAAATCAGAAACTTGATCAGTTTTACTGGGTCCGAACGTGGGCCAGTGTTTTGCCCATCAATCACACAGTCCATTTAATGGATATTTTCTTTAACAAGTGGCAGGAGGTGTTGTATCACTGGTTGTGCTCGAACCCAAACTTTGAAGAAATCAGTAAATGGTTTCTAGGTTGGAAGGAACTTATTCCACCTGAACTTCATGCAAATGAACGCATCCGGCAGAGAATTAATCTTGGACTTGAAATGATAAGCCAAGCTATTGAAGGCATGGAGTCAGTCCAACCTGGCTTGAAAGAGAACATAAGTTATATAAGGGCGAGTGAGCAAAGACAGTTTGAGAAAACAGCTGCAAAGGCTCAAGAGCGTGCTTCTAGCACTTTAGGTAGTGGTCCTCAAGTGCAAGGATTGGGGACTGGTAGTGAAATGAGCTTGAAAGAAATTATTGAAGTTCATGCTCAGCTGAATGGTTTGCTCTTCAAGCCAAAACCTGGTAGAATGCAAGATGGTCATCAGATATATGGTTTTGGTAACATTAGTATTATAATTGACTCTCTCAATCAAAAGATATTTGCACAAGTAGATGAGAAATGGACGTCAGTGTCACTTGATCTACTTTTGGAAATGCATAATCGTGCTGGCCTGAAGCGACGTTGATTATTAATCACCTTCCGCCTCTGTGGGCTTTTGGTTTTATTTTTCTTGGGGCTGTGCTGTAGGCAGGAAAACAGAGGGTGCTTACTGAAAAATAGTATGAAAATTTTGAAACTACTTCTATACCAGTTGAACTCTACTTCCTCCACATTTCTTTCTGCTTCAATTTTTCTTTTATTTTTATTTCTTTCCAATCTTTTCTGTGCTTTTCTTCTTAGTGTACTTTTCTAGGCAACTGAAATGTCTTGTGTATTAACTGTAGTTTACTGGCTTTAATTTCAAATACATATGAGAAGAGCAAAATTTTATTGTTGTTTAAGGATGTTGCTTGGGCAGGATATACTGTAGCAGTAGTTGGGCCTTGTAAGTGTTTTGTCTTCCTAACCTTTTACCTTGAACTTCTATAGGATTGGGTGTCTGATAGTGAAAATTTCTGGGTTAATATATTTTGGCATAAGGTGTAGATTTCTGAATTATTTCCTAACCATGGGGGCAATGCTGAAGAATGTTCATTTATTTGGATATTTTTCTTTTCTTATTTGGATGAGTTTTAATTACCTGTTATTGCATGTCTTATCCTGAAGGGAGTTGATGATAACTTCTTGTTTCGGAGATAGTACCTTTATTATGTAAAACAGAACTTGAGTTCAGACTTCAAACAATTTATGACACTATTTGAACTCATTTCTCCATGGACTTTCTTATTTGTGTTTTATTTTTTTGGTATACAACATCGTGTACTGCAGTTTTGAAGTCATTGCTTGCTGTTTCTTCTTTGCTTCCAACTCTCTGTTTATTTTTAATCCAATCCTTTTAGATCCTTAATAGATGTTGTTGAGTTGTTAAATGTCTAAGATGGATCTGTATCGTTGGAGCTCCATTTATATGGTACTCCTACTCAAAAGTGTCTGGAACCAGTGAGATGGGCGAGAATGAGCATAAAATGCTGAAAGTTCATAAAGACTTGGATAATAACATACATATAGGACATTATGCAAAATAAATTGCATTCTTTTTTTTCTTTTTTTTTTTGTTCTTTTGTTTTTGAAGGTTAGTGTCCAGTGTTTTCTTGACATGACCTTTTGTTACCTGGACAACTGTAAAAGTCGTCGCAGGAAAATTGTAATGGGGGCAGTTATTCGATCAGCTTTATACTTTTCATCTGTAGATTCTATGCTTGTTTCTCTTCTTTTTCTCTCAATCTGTGATTCATTAAGAGATTCGAGTGAAATGTGGAGTTTATTTTGACTGCCAAATGTGCCGGATTATGCTGAGTACTTAGGATTATTGTTTTTTTCCCAAATACTCATAATGGTAGTTAGATGAATCTTATGAGATTTTCTTCCACATTAAATCCAGATTATTTTGGACATGCATATTTTGTCTGATATTAGGTGAAGGTAGCAAGTCATATGTCATATTCTTGATGAACATTTTCTAAAAGCTTCTTAAACTTTCAAATGTAAGTGGAAAACAAACGGAGATAAAGTAGAGTTTGGTGGTGTTTTGATTCTTTATAGTGCAGTTGAAGGTTCAAAAGATGACCATGTAGTTAGTGGAATTTAATTGATCATCTACCATTAAAAAATATGGGAGGGTGGGGGGATTCACATTACTGCTTCCACTAACACTGTTGCTTGAAGGCACAGTTTACATTACAAGATATTTAGCAATTAAAATGGTTGATTTTCACTTATCTGCTTTCTTGTATATGCCTGGTTGGCATTTTTTCAATTTATTTATTTATTTTTTAATTTAATTTTTTAATTCTGAGTGGTATCAGTGGTTGTAGAATGTGATTTCTTAAATGTGTGATGATGGGCATTTTAATTTTTGGACACTGGGATAAGAGAAGAAGACTAGCATGTGAAGATGCTAGTGAAATTAATTTCATACAGGAGTTAAATCCGAGAATATGTAATTGTCTAAGAACTAAAAGTAAAAATTCTGAACAAGTCCAGAATTTATAAGCTTGTGAGAAATGAAATGTTATTTGAACTGATGCTTTTGGTTCATCTTAATAGATTCAGGAATGAGAGTCTTGTTTTGTCTTTGTAGACATTCACCCTGTTGTATGGGAAACTGATGCAGGATGACATGGTGTTCATTAATAAAAATAATAATAATGAATCCCATGTCATGGCACATCAGAAGCTTTGCCATACAATTACAGTTAAGCTGTTTGAATGTCTCATTAGTTTACTTTGTTACTTTATCTAATTGGGGAACTTCTTATTGATCAAATGATTATATTGATGGGGAGAAAAATATAATCTATTATATTAGATCGTTCCTTGTTGTACTTCACACTACCTCTTTCCTATCATGATTTCTCTTCATTGGTAGTATTATTTATTTATTTATTCATAGGTTCAAGGATTGAATACATTTCAGATTTCTTAAGTTTAGGAATCTACCTTTCTAGGCCATTTATGATTTTTTGTTGTATAACTCACAAAGATTTGGTCAAGCATGTTTAACTTTTAGACTCCGGTAATTTAAAATGTCCTGTAGTAATGACCTTCCTTTGATTAAGCAGTTTTTGCCTGTCTTACATGAATAGTGTAGAGAGATCTAAAAAACTGAGATACAGAATTGCAAGATTGTGCTGAGGAACCTACACATTGTTAATTTGCATCATGGCAAGTTAATGTGTTAAGAGTGGAGCAGAAGTTATAAATATGTAACTTTGGAGAATATTTATGGTTGATATTAACTTCTGCAGATGGTAGGCAATACAATTTAGTTCTGAAGAAATCTTTAAGCTTTTGGCTTTCACATTCTATTCTATATATTGCAAGATAAGATAATATTGTTTCAGGAATATAATATCTATATCTTAACCCTTGATTGCCAGGTATGCTCTAACTGTGTTTTCTATTTTGATTTCTGAGCGAAATAATAAGGTTAGAGACAGAGAAGAACCTGAAATTTTATTTTCCAAAGTGCTTGGACGAAGAAACCTCCCTAGTGTCTTCAGGTGAGTTTTACGGTGAAATCTCTTCCTAACATCTGATGTTCCCCCGCTTTTTTGTATGTATTGGAGAAATTGGCTAAAAAGAGCAAGAGGAATCACTCTGAAAATTTTCTGTAAGTAAATCATCCACTTCCCTCTGTTCAGGTTAACTAGATATTAGTTCTTTTTTCTTTTTCTTTTTCTTTTTTTTTTTTTTCTAAGTTACAGAAGGAAAAGCTTTTGGCGCTCTCTACTTGGTAACAGCTTGATGCTGGAGTTTTACTAGCATGTAATAGGCACCCTTTTCTCCTTTAGCAAGTAATTCATCATGAGAGCCTTCTTCTATTATCCTACCGCTCTCAACTACTGAAATTTTATTTGACTTTTGAATTGTAGATAGACGATGAGCTACAAGAAGGCAAGTCCTACCGGTCATGGTCTTTTCAAGTGCATCTTGTACGATGTTTTCTGATTTAATATCTAGAGCACTTGTTGCCTCATCCAGCAGCAATATTGGTGGGTTTTTCAAAATGGCACGAGCTAGAGCTATCCTTTGCTTTTGACCTCCAGATAGCTGAACTCCTCTTTCTCCACAGTAAGTTCCATAACCATCTGACATTGAGCTGTGATTGAAAGGGATAATGAGTTACAGTTTGAAATTGATTGACCCCAAAAGGAGATAAAGATCAACAAATCAGAACTATGCATACCTTATAAATTCATGGGCATTTGCTAGAGTTGCAGCCTCCGTGACTTCAGCTTCTGTAGAATTCTCTCTTCCATAAGTAATGTTTTCATAGATGGTACCTGCAAAAAGACTTGGCTCCTGACCAACCCATGCAATTTGTGACCTCAAAGCTCTCAGATTATATAATCTAATGTCAATTCCATCTATTTGTACTGTTCCTTTGGAGGAGTCATAGAATCTCTCGATCATTCTGATAACTGTTGATTTTCCGCAGCCACTTTGACCAACTAAAGCAACAACTTCTCCAGCTTCTATCTTTAAGCTGAAATTATTCAGTATCATTTGTGTTGGTCTTGTTGGATAGAAAAAATTCACTTCTTTCAGTTCTATTTCTCCATTTAATTTCAGTGGGATAATAGCTTCTCTATCATCTGGTGTCATCTTACTCTCTCTTTTCAAAATCATGAAGATTGAATTCAATGCATTTGTCCCTTTTGATAAATCCACTGTCATGCTTCCACTATGTGCTACAATTCTGGCTGTTGCTACCATTATGAAAAATGTCTCAAATAAGTGCTTGAATGAGATCTCTCCATTGAAAATAAGTCTGCCTCCGTACCAGAAAATAAGAGCAGTATTTGTGGAACCAAGGAACTGTGAAGCAAAAAGTCCAATACCAGCATACCAAGATTGCTTATGACTCTCATTTTTGGGGCCTGTTTGTGCATCTTCAAACATGGCCATGACCTTATGCTGAGAGTAAAATGCAGTAATAACTCTATGATTACCAACAGCCTCATTTGCTATTTGACTGCTCTTGTTTTGTGACTTCAAGATTTTCTTAGACATGCTCCTCATCATTATTGCCTTTATATAGAATGCTCCAATTATGAGTGGCTGCAATACAATCACTACAAGAGCAAGTTTCCAACCCAGTACCAATGACCAAATAACTGCTAATGTTGTTCCTGAAATTGATTGAATAAGAAATGCCAAACGGTCTGCGACAAGACTTCTAACCATGGTTGCATCTTTCGATAATCTTGAACACACTGCACCAGTGTTGTTATCTTCCTGATCGAACCATTCTATCTCAAAAGTGAGAATCTTCTCGACAATTGCCTCTCTAACTTTCTTTGTCAGATGTTCTCCCATAACTCCAAAGTTATAGTGCTGAAGCACGCTGAATATGAAAGTACAGATACCAAGGGCTATGAAAGCAAAGCAATATGTTCTTGTTTCTGACCTGATTTTGCTGTTATCTTGAATAAAGTAAGTAGATAGCAGCGAACCTAGGAAGAATGAGTGAACCGGCAGAAGTAATCCACAGCAGAAGGAGCCAAGGCTTCCAAGCAGAGTTGATCTCCTTTCTGATGCAGTTATTTGTAGCAGTTGCCAGAAAGTTGGCTGGAGGTTTTCTTCCTCTATGCCCTCATGCTTGGTCTCATGATGGTAAAGTGAGGAAGCTGAATTATTCATAGTATTTTCACTGCAAGAATCTATTTCCAAAGACACAGACTTTTCTGCTTGATCAATTTTATTTAGAGTGGAGATATCATCATTGCTCACAAGTGTATTTTGGAGTTGTACCATTGCCCAGTATGGCCCTTCCTTGTTCTGGATAAGTTCATTATGGGGACCGAATTCTACTACTTTTCCTGACTGAATGACAGCAATTGAGTTGGCATTACGAAGGGCAGAAAGACGATGTGCTACTATTAGAGTGGTGCGTCCCTCTGAAGCCTGATTCAATGCATCCTGAACAGCCTTCTCAGAATGAGAATCCAGTGAACTTGTGGCTTCATCCAGCAACAAAATTCTTGGATCTGTAAGCAATGCTCTTGCAATTGAGATCCTCTGCTTCTGTCCCCCAGACATCTGGATTCCAAGCTGCCCAACCTGGTAAACATCGACTCTTTCTCTTTAGTTACATATTCACCTGAAATTAATTGAACATAATCTACTATAACAAAATATGAATTTATTTCGTACTTGGGTGTCATAGCCATTGGGTAAGTTTTTAATAAACTCATGTGCATTTGCTGCCTTAGCTGCTTCGATAATTTCTTCTTCTGAAGCTTCATCTTTTCCAAACAAGATATTTTCTTTGATTGATGTAGCAAACAGGATAGGCTCTTGGCTGACTAGTGCCATTTGCTTCCTTAACCATTTGAGTTGAAGGGTCTTTATGTTAATCCCATCCAATAAGACTTCTCCTTGGAGGGGATCGTAGAATCTTTCAAGCAAATTAATCACTGTTGATTTCCCTGATCCACTGCCACCAACCAAACCAACAGTTCGGTGGGGCATCACCTTGAGGTTAAAGTTTCTGAGGACTAAGCTTTTTGGTCTAGATGGATAAGCAAAATCAATGTCCTTGAACTCGAGTTCACCTTTATAGTCAGTAATGACTTCCCCTTTCTGGTCTGTCAAATCTATGATTGGTGCTTGTTGGATCATCTGATAAATACTAGCTGCTGCAACATTTGCTTCAGCGATGTACTTTAAGTTCATTAGGGAAGTCCCTAGTGCCCTGCAAAGATAGGAAGATAAACATGTCCAATCTTTACTGTAGTACTTAATAGTCTTCTAAATCAGTAGTGATTTAAACTTCTTATACTGCTATAAGCTTGCATATATGAAACTTACAGTCCCCCATTTAAGACACACGTTGTTGCAGTGAAAATATTCCCACCTTGAGCGCCGTTTTCAGTGACCAGGATACTCCCATACCAGCCTAATAGTGCCCATATTGCATGTATTGAACCACTGGTACCAATTGTGATTCCTTTCAGCAGTCCTTGCTTAATCCCAAGCTCTAGAGTTGGTCCGAGCGCAGCTTTAAACCTTTTAACTGTGTCTTGCTCACCAACATATGAATAAACGGTCCTGATTGATGATAATGCCTGCTCCACTATTCCACCAGCATCTCCATAAGCTTCTTGTAGACTTCTTTGTGTATTATTTAATAGCTTCCCATAGATCAGAGTGGGAATAACCAAGAGCAGAAGAGCAGGGATAGCAATTACTGCCAATCTCCAAGATAGATAAAATGCGGCTATTTGACCAGAAAAGAATCCTGCCACATTAGAAATGAAGTCTGGAACCTGCATAATAAGTCAAAAAAATTGTAAATCCAACTTCAAGATAAGTGTGAAAGTATTTAGGTAATCTGTAGGACGTGAAACCTTCTCGCTTAGAGCTTCTTGTATTAATAGTGTGTCAGCCGAAACACTTAACACCACTCGAGATGTTATGGATCCTTCTTCACTTTGATCAAAGTACCCTACGTCTTGCCTTAAGACAGCTTGTAGATATCTGGATTGTAGTCGAGATGCCTGCCTTTCTGCTGTGCGTGCCCAACAAAATCCTTCTGCGACATTGGACACACAGTAGAGGAGTAAAGATTATTTTATGAAATAGATACTAATAACATCATATTCTAAAACATAATTTCCTGACAATTAGCAGATCATGGAGTTAAAGAATGCAAAAATTTAGATATATACATATATAAGGTAGTACAAAATGGTAATAAGACAAGGCTGCTTCTGTTATACTGTAATTAAGAGGATTATGCGTTCAATGTTTTCATTCGGAAAACTGTTAGACCTGTAAATTTCTTGTTTATGAGTTCTTTGGAAAAATGTTGGTCAAATAGGATTCTTGTTTGTGTTATTCTTTACAGCACAAAGCCTTAGTAAAATGGTAAATATTTTTCTTCTTGTCACGCAGTATCTAGTGGAAGCAAAATCATACCAAAGAATGCTCCTGCACCAGCTCCAACGGCAATGTAGAACATATCCAGTGCAAACTGCAAAACAAGCAGACGGACGATTGTTCAAAGCTTTTAGCTATTGACAAGTAACTCCTAATGTTTCTTTTCTTCACAGAATTTAGTTGTAAGTATCCAAAATATCTTCATGGTTGGCAGAGGGGAATCTAATGTAGGGAGTTGTAGTTGATTGAAGAATAATGACTGCATTTATTTACTGACCTTATTTATGTCTTCACGGGTGAATTCGAAAGTTGATCCACCATAGCTGTTCATTATGTTCCTAAGTATAAGTAAATTTGCAGACCAGGCCATACCATCTGCAACACATCCGAGCAACCCTAATGCCATCAACAAAATATCCAAGGCATCTGCTTGCTTCATAATGAGCCACAGCGATCCTTGCGGCGGTGAAGGTCTTGAATCTCCTGTCTTTTCCTTTTCACTTTTCCCTTTTCCATCCGGAAGTTGTATCATTTTGGCACTGATTTTGCTGTTCTTAAGTTTTAAGCTACAAAAAATCAAGGTAAAGCATACTTCCTTAATATAAGGGAATGGTTGTGCAAATACAGTTTTAGTGTCACTTTCATGTCATGGACCCTAGTTGTTGGTATTTACTTGGTGTAGATCTTCCTAGCCGTCTCTGAGGACTATTTTTTCTTTCATTTTCATGGACAAACATTTTAAGCTAAGCTCCTTCTGTCTTCATTGTCTGAGTCCTTTGGGAAGCTCTGGATTTCATTTTCATGGACATGCATTATAGACCTAAGCTCCTCTCTGTCTTCATTGTCTCAGTCCCATGGGGATCTCTGGAGTTTTTTTTTTTTTTTTTTTTCATCTTTTTATTTTTATAAATTTAATATATATACATATATACCCTTTCAATATGTATATGTATATATATTTTAAATTATTATTATTATTTAATCACATTCCTTGGTGCACTCTCTGTATTTATAGCATTCTTGGTCTATAGTTGTTAAAAAGGGTAATAATAGACTTTTCAATTGTATTGCTCCTTTGGATCTAAAATATGTAAGAATTTAATTTAGAATATAAGATATTGTCAATATAGAATATGTTTTTACTATATAATTATTATTTTTTTTTTTTCCCTTTTAATGAATTTTTAGTGATACTCCAATTTTCCATCATGCCTTTTATTTTCACACCTTTAAGGACCTATTAAAATTGATACTAAGAGGTAAAAGACTAAACTTTTATTTATTTATTTATTTTTAATAATTAATAAGAAGAGATGCAGTCAAAGGGTAATAAATATTATTTTGATTTTTTAAATCTAAAAAAAAAAAAAAAAAATTCAAGATTGACGAATAAACAAATTTCTTTAAGGCATGTCAAAATTAAAAAAAAAAAAAAAAAAAAAAAACTTTGTTGCATGGGACAAATGATATAATGTTACAAGGTGACATGGCAATTAGTAATAAGAGGCAATTTAGGCTTTTGGTTTGGCAGCAGTTGCTTGGCAGTAGCGGCATCCATTATCAGTTTTTCTTTTTCTTTATTTTTTATTTTATTTTTTGAAATTTTTGAGGCATTTCCGTCTTTAATAATTTTGAACTCTTGACCTCTCAAATTATAAGTGTGTGACTGTTACCGACTGAACAAAGCCTTTTGACAAAGTTTTTGTTTTTTTAGTAAGAATTAAATTTTATAGATACAATTTAAATTAAATTTGAATTAGTAAAAATTATTAGACTTTATATTTATAATTTTAGTCAAATTTAAGTTAGTCAGAATAGTAATTTTAAATATAAATAATCTTAAAAAATTTAAGGCAAACATTTATTAAAAAAAATAATAATAATAAAGTATATATATATATATATATATATTTTTCCTGAAAAAGACAAGGGGAATAATTTTGTCCAATGTAGTGAATCGGCAGGACGCCAAAGGAATCAAATACATCGTAACATATATGAGGAAACTGGTTTCACGTCACTCGGAGATTATATTATTATATTGATTATGTTTTTTTTTTTTTTTTTTTTAAAAAAAAAAAAAAAATTATATGTTTATTATTACGCTTTGTTTGATATAAACGTATTAGAATTTTTGTAAATATTATATGAGATCATAAATTTGATGTGAACAATTTATAATGTTAATATATAATAATTTTTAATCGTTAGTGACTAAAATTAATAATTATCAAATTTGTATGAGAAATTCTAAAGCTATTCTTAAAAAATAAATAATAATTTGATCTATCAACATTGATTGGTTTAGAATAGGTCAAAATTTGACAAATTATTTATTTATTTATTTTTTAACTTAGAAATTGTTTGAGAACCTTTGGTACCACACAAAAATAGTCTAGTGTCTAAAAAATTATGAAGGGAATTGTCATTTAAACTCAAACATCCTCAATAAGTGAAGGCGTTATTAACTGAATTATTTCTTTTTTATCACTTTTTTTTTTTCCTTCGAAAAAATTATATATATATATATATTTTTAAAATTTTTATTTTTAAAACTTATTTAAATGAAATTTAAGTATGTCATTTATATTTTTTTTATAACTACATACAAAAATAATATATATATATATATAAATACACATAATTATTTTTAACGATGTATAAATGTAATATTTTTTCAAATAAAATGACTAACCAAGTTATTCATTAGTTCTTCTAATAAATAATTTAAAAATATTTTATATTTTTTTACAAAAAATAGAGCACATTCAATAATTTTCCAAATTTTTGAAAAGAATATAAATAAATATTAGAAGTTTAAATTTTAAAAGTCTTGTCCAATATATACCTTGTGTAGATTTGTATTTTATCCTACGGACAGTTATAATACAAGGAGTTTTGAGTTCCTGAAAACTTTATATAAATATTAAGAGTAATACATTAAATTTTTATCGAATAATAAAATATGAATTACATATTTGATGTGTATGTAAATGTTATACAAAAGAATAAGTTATAAAATAAAATTTAAATAGTAAATGTATCAAGTACAAAAAGTTGTTTAAATACTAATTAAAATTTACAAATTTTAAATCAAAATACATGAGCAAGTTTGATTGAGATTCAAATTTATTAAATTTGAAATAAAATAAAGAAATGATAAAGTTTAAGATATAATTAATAAAATTATTTTTTCTTATAGTTCTGCAGTTCTTTGGTATGCAATTTGTAATAAACATTTTTATCAATTTGTTAATAAATTTTTATGTAATAATTGAGTAGATTATACAGAGTAAAAAGTGTTTGACAAAATTTATAATTGATTTATGTTGATGTGAATAATGATAAAAAAATATTAAAAAAAAATCTTTGTTTAATTTTGCTTACTCAAATATACCAATATATATATATAAATATTTAGAGTAATACCATATATATATATATATATTTAAAGAAAGTAATTCATCTTCTCGGCACTGAATATTATTATTATTATTTTCAAATAAACTTATTTCAGATCAAAATAAACACATTTTAAGTTATATACATACATACGTACATATATATATATATAAATATGAAAATATTTGTTCTTGTCATATGAAAGTGACACGTTAGCAATTGTTTTGTGCTATATTTTAGTGTGATGTAGCCAAATGCTCCTTTCTTAGTCTGTCTGAGGGTTCGCTAGTTAAGGTAGTCCCAAATGTCCTGCAAAAAGAGGAGAAAGAAAAAGTTCCCTTCAAAAAAGCTCTTAAGAAACAAATGCACTTACGTTAGATAGGGAATGTAGGTCCCTTTTATGAGTAACCTTATTCAAAAGAGGATAGTTAGGGCGTGTTTGGATTACAACCCAATTGAAGTTGAGTGAAAAATTTTTGTTTTCCAATAACCCAAGAAATTTGGACAATATTTTTTTTTTTCAATTAAAGTTTATCTCCGGCCCAATTATATCTAATAAGTGTGCCACCTCATCTACCTATAATATATATATATATAAATAGGGTGTATGCCTCACTTTAATTAAATAATATTTATATTACTAATATAATAATATTACTCATTTTTTCCTAAAAAAAATATTCTCTTACACAAATAATCATTGCATCCTATAAAACTTATATATTTAACCTTACTTTTTCCAATATAAAATTCATTTTTAAAAATTTTACAGACAATAATCATTTTGAATAAAAGTTTGTCTCAAATATGTCATTTTTTTTTTCAAATATAATGGTAATCCAAACACACCCTTAGAATTCTAATGTGAGACTGTGGTGATCCCAAGACAAAGTATCTTGCTTTCCCAAGTGTTACCTTTTCTATATTTTTAGTGCATAAATATATTTTGGAAAATTGGCCATTTTTGTCCCCATACTAATTTCGTTTGGACAAAGGGGTCCCTGTTTTTTATTTCTGGACAAACGAATCCCCATTCTTTTTTCGTTTGGACAAAGAGGTCCCTGTATTTTAATTTTTGGACAAACGAATCCTCATTCTTTTTTTGTTTGGACAAACGGATCCTTTTGACCAAT
>JAXGGT010000002.1:6386586-6397524 GCA_035583425.1 Marsdenia floribunda
TTTGTTTGATTCTAAACATTTTATTTTGATTTTTTAGCTCTAAATAAATTAGATTTTTGTGATTTTGATATTTTTGGACGAAAAAAGACTTAAATAAGAGAATGAGGATAGTTATTTAGAATTTTTTTTTGGGTTCAAAAGATCAAAACTATTAAAATAAAATTTATGTATGATCTAAAAGATCAAAATAAAATATTTAAGACTATATGTACTAAAATCTTAAATATTTTGAGACTAAATTTACCAATTTGTCTAATTTCTTTTAAACAATGTTTATAAATATTTTTTTTTAAAAAAATAAAAAATTATAATTACATTAAAAATTTTATAAAGACATCCAAAACATATTTTTCATCTCTCTAAATATTTAAAAATATTATAGGTTTTTTCCTCAATGCCATTATAAAAAATTACAAACATTGAACCAAAAAGTTGTTCAAGCATAACTATTTTTAAACTCAATACTTTGAAAAAGTGAAGAAAAAAAAAATAATGTTTATTAGTTTTTTATATTAAATGAACTGATACTATTAATTTATGTAGCGCAATTATAGTGGCAATTTCATCTATGCTCTGGAAGTCATAGATTCAAATAATAATGTTGCAAGTAAAAGAGCTTGCATACAAATTTAAATCTATTATCTCCATATGACTGATATCATAGTAAATCGAATTAAATTGTTTGTTGCTCAACTAAAATTAAGGGATTATATCAAGTAGCATAATTATCTATAAATTATGAGTTTCGCAAACCCTTTTCAACTCAAGAGCATCCATTTCTGATGGCTTAAAAGATTGAAAAACAATATCATAAATCCAAGTATTTCTTTTGTTTTGTTTTGTTTTTTCTTGTTCTCTAACAAGTTGACTACGAGAATGGTACAAGATTTGGTGTTTTCCATGATTGTTTTGTGTTTGCTGTGGGGAGGTGTTTTGAGTAAGGAATGTAGTAATTCTTTACCAGCTGAATTGGCATCCCATACTTTCCGATACGATTTTAATCTCAGAAAGTCATCATCATCAGAAGATGGGAATTTGATGAAAGAGGAAGTACTGATCTCCCATTATTATAATCATTTACTTCTCACTGATGATGACGAATCAGCAGCATGGTTCCATTTGATTCCGAGGAAGATACTGAAAGAAGAGAAGGAAGAACGTGATTGGGTCATGACTTATGATGCTAAAATCAAGAAGAAGAAGAATCACGGAGATGGTGGAGGTTTTCTGAAGGAAGTTCCATTAGAAGATGTGAGATTGCTGCCGCATGATTCGATTCACTGGCAAGGCCAGCAGACCAATTTGGAGTATCTGTTGCTCTTGGATGTCGACAAACTGTTATGGAGCTTTAGAAAAACTGCTGGTTTACCAACTCCATGCATGCCTTATGGCGGTTGGGAGGATCCAAAATCTGAGGTCCGTGGTCATTTTGTAGGTCAGTTAATTTTCTCTCCTTTTTTTTTTTTTTTTTTTTTTGTTATTATTCTATTTGTGTTTATTGATATTGTACATTGTCTATTACCCTCTTTGTTTCAATATAATCATGGTTCTTAGTCACTGTATCGGAGGTCATTGGTACATATCTATATGGTGATACAATTTTTTTTTTTTTTTTTAATATTGTTATTATTGGTTTTAGATTGAAAAAAATAAATTCAAAATTCTTATAATAAAGAAAAAACAAGGAAAAAAAAAAAGAAGATAAAATATAACTTTATGAGTTTCAATTTGAGTCATGTGTGATTTAGTGTATCTTCGAATACATTGAAATAGAGACGATTCAATCGAGTCAAGTTAAGTCTTTGAACCATGAATACAACATAACAAGTGTCATCATTGTATTGGATTGTATAGGTAATTTAAGATAATTTTAAAAAATAATTTATTAGCAGGAAAATGTAATACACTTGTTTTGTTTGTGAAGGACATTACTTGAGTGCAACAGCCAAGATGTGGGCTAGCACTTACAATGAGTCTATAAAAGAAAGAATGACAGCAATAGTTTCTGGGCTACACCAATGTCAAAAGAAATTTGGTAATGGATATCTTTCTGCCTTTCCTTCTGAGCTTTTTGATCGAATTGAAGACCTACAATATGCATGGGCACCTTATTATACGATTCACAAGGTACAATTATATATATGTATAGAGTCTTGTCATTTTTGATTGTGGAGGAGTTTACAGAGAATGTCTGGAAACTGAAATTTGATCAACAGATAATGCAAGGTCTACTTGATCAATACACCTTTGCTGGAAACAAACGAGCTTTTCAGATGCTGAATTGGATGGTTGATTATTTTTACAATCGTGTGAATAATGTGATAAAAAAATACAGCATTGAAAGGCACTGGACATCACTAAATGAAGAAACTGGTGGCATGAATGATGTTCTTTATCAGTTGTATGCCATAACTGTGAGTACTACATGCACATATATATATATATATATTCATTCTTTGTTTTGGTTTAAATATATATGAATTTTGGACGTATTTGTTTTGAAATTTTAAGCATTTTTGTTTCTGTTTGATAAATCAGGGAAACCAGAAGCATTTAACATTAGCCCATCTTTTCGACAAGCCATGTTTCCTTGGACTGCTTGCTGTTAAGGTATCAAAGTTCTTGGATCATTTATTTAACAATGTTTCAGCAGATTTTGAACTCAAAAAAAAAAAAAAAAAAAAAGTTTTTTTTTTTTTTTTTTTTTTTTAAGGTGGCAGTATCATATTCAATAATATTGTTTACTAATGGTTATATGCATATGTATATGTATATATATTAATTCTGCAGGTAGATGATATTTCAGGTTTTCATGCAAATACTCATATCCCAGTTGTTATTGGAGCTCAAACGAGGTACCAAGTCACAGGAGATACACTTTATAAGGTATATAAGATGCGATACTCCAACGTCACTTTTAAATATTTTAAAATCTTTCATGAAATATAAGATAGATTTAGATACTCATTGTTAATTCGAGATTTTTTTTTTTATTACAGCAATGACTAGTCAAGTGATTGACTGTTAATACTAACAAACCTATAGTCGCAATAACATGACAATGTAATGAATTGATAACTATCAATTTTTTTTTTTTTTTTTTTTCCTTGGTTGCCCCTTAGGATATATCATCATTCTTCATGGATATTATCAATTCTTCTCACACTTATGCAACTGGAGGATCTACTGTGCATGAGTACTGGTATAAACTATCCCACATCGAATATCTTTTCTCTTCTTATGTCAATACTGATTAATGAACGAACTCAGTTATTATCTCCTAAATACTAATACTGTGTTGAGCAGGAGCGATCCGAAGCGATTAGCATCCACTTTGAAATCAGAGACTGAAGAGGGATGCACAGTTTATAACATGTTGAAGGTAATAACTTAATTTAATTAATTAATTAATCTGCTCTATATGTATATATATATATATATATTGGAACAGACAGCTACATACATATATTATTGGGTTTTTGATCATATGTTTTCTATCCATGTGGCATATATATACATATATATGCAGGTTGCCCGAAACCTGTTCAGATGGACTAAAGAACCAGCATATGCAGATTATTACGAGAGAGCTTTGACAAATGGGATTTTACCAATCCAGAGAGGAACAGAACTTGGAGTTATGATCTATATGCTTCCTCTAAAACGTGGTGGTTCCAAAGCTACAAGCTACCATGGATGGGGAACACAGTTTGATTCTTTCTGGTGTGACTATGGCACAGGTGTGTGTCATGTTCTTTAAAGAAATTTTCGTCAGTAAGATCCCTTTGACGCAAAGTTTAATGTCTTATTCTATTTTGAAGCCTATTAAAGGAACTTTATTGGCGAAAATATACTTAAAGAAGAACCAAATCCATTAATTTTCCTTTATATATATACATTTAAAGTTTTTCACATGTTCTAAATATATATATATATATATAGGAGTTGAATCATTCTCGAAGTTAGGAGATTCAATATACTTTGAAGAGAAGGGAAACAATCCACCAGGGCTGTACATCATCCAGTACATATCGAGTTCATTTAGGTGGGAATCTGCTGGAATTCTGCTGGACCTGCACGTTGATCATATCGTATCGTGGAATCCTCGCCTTAAAGCAACTGTTACCATTTCTCCAATGGTATATATCTCTACATAGACTCATTTCTCTCTCCTCTTTTTTCTGACTAAATTTTCTGTTAAATTATCACATATTTTAAAAGTTTAAACTAATAGTTAGAGAGTTAGATTTAACCATTTAATTAACACATCTCCCTTCATGTACAGAGGTTGAATATGAATACGTGAATAATAATCAATAAATTGAAATTTGTCTAACTCATGAGTTTCTACTTTGATACCACGTTACTATTACATAATTTAACCTAAACAGACCTCCCATTTCTATGCCCTTCTTAAGTTTTCTTAATTAGAAACAAATATGGGTCGAATCATAATCGGTTTTAATAATGAAAGTCATGAAACCTATACAGGGAGCTGGACCAATGGAGAAATCTACGTTGAATATCAGGATACCAGTTTGGGCATATGGAGATGGTGCAAAGGTCTCACTGAATGATCACAAATATTCCCAACTGGTTCCAGGTTTTGTTATATATTACGTGATTAATCACGGCTTATAATTACTTGTAATTCGAGTTCTTGGATCTTAATTTTACTACAATGTTCGTGGAAATTAATGATCATTCATTCCTGACTACTTTTTTCCAGTTTTACTGACAGAAATTAGTGTTCTTAATTTTTGCATGACAATGAAGGAAATTTCTTTTCCATAAGTCACAAGTGGACTGCAGGTGACAAAATCTCAATTGAGCTGCCACTAAATCTTAGAACTGAAGCCATTCAAGGTACTCCTTCGTATTTTTATTTGTCACATTAGATAAAAAAAAAAAAAAAATTTAAAGGAACATAATAATCAATTTTAGTATTTTTGCTGAATTACTATATAACTGTAATTGATTATGGTTCCCTCCATGTCAGATGATCGTCCAGAATTTAATTCAATTCGTGCCATTCTGTACGGCCCCTACGTGCTTGCCGGTCTATCTACAGGGGACTGGAACGTTACGGAACACCCCCATTCATCACTTGCAGACTTGATCAACCCAATTCCCGTGGAATATAACTCAAATCTGAAGTCTTTCAGCCAAGAATCTGCAGGGAATTCAAGTTTTGTCCTGACAAAGGTTAATCGAACCGTAGTAATGGAGAAATTTAACCGAACAGGAACTGACGTTGCAGCCGGTGCAACCTTTAGACTCATCCCATCAGGAACAACGCCGGAAAGAAAAGTTTCATCGCGTAAAGAAAAACTAATCATGCTGGAGCCGTACGATTTGCCCGGTGCAGTTCTGAAACATCAAGGAAAAGACGAACATCTCACAGTCGTGGATGCCTCAGAAGGAAAGGAGGACGTCGAGTCTTCCGTTTTCAACACTGTTACGGGTCTTGACGGAGGAGACGGAACAGTTTCCTTAGAATCTGATAACCTTAGAGGTTGCTACCTGCGAAGCAACAACGACGTTGCTAATTGTAATAATAACGAAAACAAATCTGATGCAAGAATTAAACTCAGCTGCGAATCTGCATCGTCGCCGAACGACGAGGAATTCAAACGAGAAGTGAGCTTCAAATTTGAAGATGGGTTCAGCAAATACCACCCTATGAACTTTGTCTTGAAAGGGAAGGAAAGAAATTTCCTCCTGACTCCATTGGTTAGCATAAGGGATGAATCTTACACAGTATACTTCAACTTTGTTTAGAATATATATATATATATAGATATATAATAAAGTTTAATTAGTTATTTGTATAGAATCATTACAAAGTTAGAATTTCAAACTTACCTATTTGCTTTGATTTGAACCCCAATTGCTCGTTATTTATCTCACTGAAATTTTCGCCAATAAAGTCTCTTTAACGCTAAAACTTCACCAATAGATTTCGTGTAATTTTAGTGTTAAAGAAATTTTATTAACAAAAACTTAAAGAAAAGAAAAAACACTCACCCGTGAAACTACCTATCGATAAAGACAATATTATTATTACTACAAAATTTACTCATCATCATATACTAGTTATTCTTATTTAAGTGATAAATATTTTCAATACAAGGAATAATATAGAGAGGAACTATTTTTATTTAAATTGATCATCTATATTTCATTTGGTATGAAAATTACTATGAGTATGTAATTGTGAATATGCCGCCACATTATTGCATTGATAGGGGAATAAATTGTTGACAATATATATATTAATTGAAATGTGAAAACTTATAATATATTGTGGAATATAATTTTAATACAAAATACATTATTTTATATACTTAAATATTCAATTTTGAACTTTCCAAACCAAAATTGTAGATATTTAATCTTAAATAAATAATTTCTTAACTTAATTAGAAAATCAAGATTATTATTATTATTTTTCACAATGCCCTTTAATTAATAATTTGCTGCAATTAATATTCATAGAATAATAACATATTAAAAGATATTTTAATATATATATTTTTTTAAAGAAGGTAAAAATTTGTCTATTAACAAATAAAAGAAAATGAAAATGAAGGATGTATAAATATGCTCTGTTTAACCAATATTGAAAAACCTGTATTTCATTCAATATGATTTTATTTTATTTATTATTTATTGTTTAAGAATAGTATTGAACCAAGAATTATCTTTCTTCATCATTACCTATTTATTTATTTATTTATTTTTATTTTTGAAATTTTTGAGATTTTTTTATCTTTGACATGTCTCGAACTCTTGACCTCTCGGATCATAAGAAACTGCTACCAACTGAACTATGTCTTCTTAACTTTCTTCATCACTAATTGAATCATTAATTGTTTTTGACTCAAAATTCTATTCTATCCTCAATACAACCCCTTTCACATTGCCATATTATGGAATTGGCAAGGTAATTAATGGTTGATGATATGTATTAATTGAAATGTGAAAGCTTCTTATTATTTCATATTATAAACATTCAATTTTGAACTTTCCAAAACTAAAATGTGGATGTTTAATCTTAAATAAGCAATTATTCTTATTTTGGAAAAAAAATACTTTTTTTTTTACTTGTTATTTTTGACATACAATATAAAATTTATTACTCTTTCTTCCACAATACTTTGTAATTAATACATTAAAAAATAATCCTCAAAAAAATAAAAAGGAAATTAAAGGATATTTTATTCTTTTAAATCAAAAAATATATTAATTTTAATATTTTAATAGAAAAAAATAAGAAATTAAATGATATTTTAGTTTTTTAGATCAAGAGATACAATAATTTTAATATATATTTTTTTTGAAAGTGTATAGAAGTTTATTTGGTGAAAAGTTAAAAAGAAAACAAATGAAGGAAGTATAAAGGTGTTCTATTTATTCAATATTGAACAACTATATTTCAATTATATATGAAGATTGGTGAGTTTAGTCCTCAATCTTTGATCTTTGACAATTCTAATCTCCAATCATTTATTTCATATTTTTTGTATGTTTGATCATTTTTATTTTTTACTTGAAATAAAAAAAAAAAAAAAACTATAAATGTATCTTGGTTTCTTAACGCGAGAAGTAAAAAAATCTCAATTTCTTTCGAAAGTGACAAGTAAAAGAAACAGAGGAAGTAGAGGAAGCATTTAATATACTATTAATATTTAATGTTGTAACTTTCCAAAACTAAAAATAAGGATATCTCATTTTAAATGAATTGAATATAAAAAAACAATAAAATTTATTTGAAACAGTTACTAATTTTTTAATTTATAATATCATTAATTAACGAGAAATAATTTGATTAGATTAATCATATACATTATTCATATAAACCCTAATTAATTAGTACTTTCCCTCTATAAAAAAAGGTTCAAGAGAAGGGCAAGTATAGTGAAGTCTTCAAAGTTACTTTTTCAACCCTAAAGAAGAAAGATGCCTAATTTTACTTTCTTCTTCTCTGTTCTCTCCATGTTTCTTATCTTCAGCTATGGTAAGAATACTCCTCTTTATATATATTATATATTATATATTCAAGATTTTACATTTCTTCTTCCTCTAGATTTTAGTATTTTGAGGCACCCTCTCATTTATGATTAAAAGATCATGTCATACCAAAAATTGTTTGGACTTTGATATATATATATATATATATATTCAAGATTTTAAATTGCTTCATCTTTCAAATTTCAGTGTTTTGAGGTACCCTAATTTATGATTATAAGGTCATGAAAATGATCTAAATTAAATTAGTTAGACCAAGATTGCTCCGTCGACACTGATATATATATATATATTCAAGATTTTACATTTCTTGCCAAGTTTGATCTCAAATTTTTCCTTTAATTTCGTTTATAATGGATTTGGAATAAAATTAATACTATTTTTTCTTTTTGGGAAATTGCAGGACTGATTGATGAAAATGGGGAGATACAACAAAAACCATTTCTGATAAAGAACATTGGAAAAAGAGAAAGTTTAGAAATATGCCAAAGAGATTGTAAAGATAAGTTTGAGAATTCGGAGGGGAGATGTATAAATAGAGGAAGTAGCACTGTTTGCAATCCATGCTTGTGCTATATCTATTCTTCACCACAAGATAAGAATAATGATAATAATCCTCCTACTTCTGCAGATCCTGCTGCTGCTAATCCACCTCCTCGCAGGATGTGTTTTCCACCAAATCTAAAATGTTTTTAGCTTTAATTTGTACTGTTTTCTTCTTCTTCTTCTTCTGAAGTTGCAAAAATTAACTGCTATTAGGGATTATACCCTTTTTTTTTTTTTTTTCTTTTTTAATGTTTTTCCTCCTTTAATATATATATATATATGTAGTACCTTAGAATCTATTCTTCTTTTTATTGTTTTCTTTCTCCCAGCTGGGATCGAGAAAATTTTAGTATTTTACTGTTGTGTTCTAATATGGTCACTGTCTCGGAAAGAAAAATCGTGAATGACCATGGTGCAATTATTTTCTCGTTTAAAAGTTTATATAATAATGACAAAAAGTAATTATTTTGATGATAAAAATTTTATCTTTAAGTATATATAAAAGGTTATGGATTTATATTATGTTAAAGGCAAAAAAAACTTTGTAATTTTTATAAAGAAAAAAGAAAGACATAATAATACCCTTTTAATACATGCATTTGTTACAAAGGGTTTGAAATAGAAAAATACAATTATCTAAAAAAAAAAAAAAAAAGAAACTCAATAAAACCATTTTAAAATTATTGTGCAGACACCTCTCCAATGGCCTTCAATGGATTCAGTCGAATTTTCAATGAATCAAGAGATGTTAAGCCTACGGATTGTTGACCCATATATATATATATATATATATATGCTTTTTATACTACGAATTATTTTGGATCATAATTTAGAAAAAAAAAAAAATTATTGAAAAATTTTTAAGATTACAATACACAATTAAAGTACGGTACAAAACCATTTTTATGGTGAGTCAAACTCAGAACCAACCTCTCATTATGTGAAGGTACCTAAATAAAGATAAAAAGAACCATGCACACTAATCAAACTATCATCTTTTGTTGTTATATATAAGTGAAGTTGCTACCATCAAAAATCACTTCTTATCAATAATGTAATTTTATTTTATTTTTTTTTTGAAGCTTTTTAAGGCTTTTTCGTCAATTAATATTAACGTGATTCGATTTCAATAACCTTTTGGATCATAAGTAAGATTGATATCAATTACGCTACATCTATTAATATAATTTGAAATTTTAAGCATTTAATTCTCAACATTCCCAAAACTAAAATGTAGAAATTCAACCATAAATGTAGCAAGTTTATACTAATATATATATATATAATAATATTTAATTATATTTAATTATATATATATTACAGATAAAAAAATGATTTTTTTTAAAAAAAAATACAAACTTTTGGTTGAAAAAAATTAAAATATTTTTTTATTTTACCTTTTTTTTAAAAAAATAATTAATAAATATGAGTTGTAAATCATTAATTATAGAGATATTAAAAAAAAAAAAAAAAAAAAAAAAATGAAAGTTAAGGACGAAATTTATCCCCTATTTCCCCCCAACCCTGTAGTACCCTACGCCCTTCTTTAAGTCCCACAAGAAACTTCTTTCCATCGAAACTATATTTTTACAAAATTATGGCAATTAACAATTAAGGCATGCACGTTGGTGTCCTAAGTTTTGAAGTTTCCTGGTCATGAAGCGTGAAGTATTCATCAACTTAATTAATTAATGCATGGATACTCAGAGACAACTCTTATATATATATATATGTATGTATGTACCTATGGCTGAATTAATTTGAACCAATCATTATTCACAAACAATAGTATATTTGTTACGTAACAACCTCTCTTATAATTCAAGAGGTTATGAATTTATGACACAGTAAAAATAAAAATATTTCAAATTTTTCCTTTAAAAAAAAAAAAACAATAGTATATTCGTTATAATCATCCCAAAATTCACAGGGACAAAGAAAGAGAAAATCCCTTTAACAATTTTTGATTGTTTGGTTGATTTTCATTCATTTCAATTTCATCAATTTTTAGATCATTCGAAATTTTTTAGGAGTCAGAAATGGTTTAATAATTTATTATTGTTTTTGAATGTGTGTGTTTGTTTGTTTGTTTGTTTTTTTTTTTTTAATTATTATTGAAATATGATGTAGATGAAAAAATATCAGATAAAATGTGCTCAACAGTGTGAGCTAAGTTGAAATGTTCCGATTGGAAAGTTATCCCGATGGGAATAGATTTGCCAAATGGGAGAAAGGCTTTCCTTCGATTAAAGTAGAAATTGGTTGAAAAAATGTTTTCCAAAAAGTGATTCTCTCTCGAATGGTTTCCAAAAGACTTGTTTTGGAGTAGAATAGATTCGAATTGGATCCTAAGTAAGGAAT
>JAXGGT010000002.1:6399123-6410715 GCA_035583425.1 Marsdenia floribunda
ACCTTTCGGCCTATCTTCCTTCGCCTTTCCCCCATTGTGGGTGGGTTTGTTTGTGTGTGTGTGTATATATATATATATATACGCATATATCATCAGTAACGTGGTTTACATGCCAAAACCACACCAATCTAGGGGAAAAGTTACCTTCATATATGTGTGTATACATATATATCATTACACTAATTGTTGCCAAACAAGTTTTCCTTATTGCGTGATTTTGGAATAGATATATATATATATATATATACTTATTTCACCTTTAAAAGTTTGGTCGTAATTTTCAAAAAGTTGGAGGATTGAATATACTACTTTTCTTATAATTTTGGGACATTTATGAAATAACTAGAAATGGGTATTATCGGGTGGGTGGGTCGGGTGAGTTCAATAATAGACGGTTATTGGTATTTCAGTCTTCCTTCTCTTGTGAAGAGAATCTAGTACTTCTTGATCGTGAATATTTGAGCTGGTTGTTCGCTATTTGAAAATTCTCATTTAAGCATTTTCTTCGATTCAATTTTTAATAATTTTCATTTTCTTAAGTTAGTTTTAAATTATTAATTTCAAATAATTAAATTCCTTAATAATTTTTATATTTCCAGTTTAATTCTTGTCATTCCCGAATAAATGGTTAAAAAAAAAAAAAATCTAATTATAGAAATTCTAAAATTATTTTAAAATAAAAATTTAGGACTAATTTTTTAAAAAATATATAAATCGTTAAAGGACTAATTTCTGAAATAAATTTTTTCTCACATAATTTTCGCGCGAAAAAACTGGGCAGCCAAACTAGATGCCAACTAAGCATCCTAACCAGACATATCTATCCTTCCCCCTTTCAAACAAAAGAGTTTCATAAGCAAAGGCTGCTGCAAACAAACTTTTTTCGCCCACCTTTTCATGATTTCCCAAAAAAAAAACCAATTTGCACATATATATAGACAAAAGTCCATACTTAGCTTCTCCAACTGATCGAGTACAATATTATTTTCAGTTCAATAGCTTAAATTTAATTCGGACAAGTGGCCATCCAATTTTGGTAGTTAATTAAACTCTACCCATTGTCAAGAAAGGGTTATTTCCGTGTGTATTTATGATTCAAGAAGTCATGAGTTCGAGATATATTAAAAATAAAAGTGTTTTAAAATTAAAAAAAAAAATGTTAAACTCTACCGATATATAAGTATATTATGTGATATTACAAGAGCGTCATATAAGAGTTAAAAAGGTAAGAATAACAAATAGTTAAAAAAAAATTCTACCCACATATTAAGTACAAGACCATTCAATTCTTCATCATTTTCTTAATCTACATACTATTCACACACAGATATATATATATATATATATAAAATTAATAATTTGAGTTTTTTTAAAGGTAATTTAAACCTTCAAGGAAGCTGATCTCCAAGTCTATCCTATTTCCATTGTGAGTTTGCTTTCTCTATAAAAAGGCCGGCCATTCTTGGACCTTCAATATCCATCCATATATGCATTGAGTTTAATTTGAACAAAATTAATTCAAGATAATGGAATATTTGAAGAGGGTTTTCTTATTAGTTTCTCTTTCTTTAGCTTTGATCCTCGGAATCACAGAGGGTTTCGATTTCCGCGAGGAGGAATTAGAGACGGAAGAAAGATTGTGGGATTTGTACGAAAGGTGGAGAAGTCATCACACTGTTTCCACAAATCTCCATGAGAAACACAGGCGATTTAATGTGTTCAAAGCTAACGTTCACTACGTTCACGAGTTCAACAAGAAAGATATGCCTTACAAGTTGAAGCTCAACAAGTTCGCAGACATGACTAACCATGAATTCAGAGGCTTTTATGCCGGTTCCAAGATTAAGCATCACCGGATGCTCAGCGGAAGCAGCCGCCTCAAGCTACGGCCGGAGGAGAACGGAACCTCAACCTTCACGTATGCCAATGTCAATTCTGTTCCCCCTTCTATTGACTGGAGACAGAAAGGTGCTGTCAATCCCGTCAAGGATCAAGGCCAGTGTGGTAAGTAAGAAAATGATTATTTTGGTCCCTTTTGATCATACTGTGGTTAAAGATCATGTCTTTAATATATATATATACACACACAACAGGAAGTTGCTGGGCATTTTCAACAGTAGTTGCCGTGGAGGGAATAAACTACATCAAAACGAACAAATTAGTTTCATTGTCTGAGCAAGAGCTAGTGGACTGTGATACACAAGAAAACGAAGGGTGCAATGGTGGGTTGATGGATTTAGCATTTGAATTCATCCAGAAAAATGGAGGAATCACAACAGAGAAGAACTATCCTTACAGGGCTCGCGATGGAAGATGTGATAAAACTAAGGTAGAGTTTTATTGTATATTATAATAATATATATACATATATAAAGCAAGGCAAGTCATCCATGGTTTTCATTACCGTTTTGATTTTGCAGGCAAGTCATTCAGCTGTATCAATTGATGGATATGAGGATGTGCCTAGTAACGATGAAGATGCTCTGCTTAAAGCTGTAGCAAACCAACCCATTTCCGTCGCCATTGAAGCTGGAGGCTCTGATTTCCAGTTCTACCATGAGGTAAGAAGAACACCAGAATCTTGTCTTGTCTACCCTTATACTTGCCAATAAGGCTGCTCCACAATTTCTTATTACACCAATATAAGTCACGATTATCTCTTTTAAATCCTCGTACAACAAGAAACATGATGAATAATTTTTATGACTACAGGGAGTGTTTACAGGAACGTGTGGGACAGAATTAGACCATGGAGTGGCAATCGTAGGCTATGGAACGACGCAAGATGGCACTAAATATTGGATCGTGAGGAATTCTTGGGGACCAGAATGGGGAGAGAAAGGATATATAAGAATGCATCGGGGAATTGATGCTAAAGAGGGACTTTGTGGCATTGCAATGCAACCCTCCTACCCTATCAAGAACTCTTCCAATAACCCTAATATTAAAAGTTCTAAGGATGAACTCTGAAAATAAATATTTCTAATTTTAGTATTTTTTTTTTTTTTCTGTTTTTTATGATGTTAGATCTGAATTATGTTCTGATCAACAATGTTGTAATAATGCTAGTGTCTTTAAGTTTGTATACTTAGAGAACATGTTTGATTATACCTTGGTATTGTGTTTTTTAGACCAAAAAAGAAAATTTGGATGTTTTAATCGCTATATTTTTATATTTTGGATCAAAATTTTTTTTTTTTTTTAATTAGATTCTTATTTTATTTTCGATTAGATAAAGTGGTCCCTCTGCCAAATTTTAACAATTTTTAACTACCTAAATGCATGTGTTACAAGTAAGTCCAGGGTATTTTTGTCATTTACGATCCTTTTAATTAACTTAAATCTTAATAAACCCTCATTTCTTCTAATCAAACTATCTCATAAGAAAAATAGCTAGAAATGGAGGAAATTAAAAAATTGAAACGAATAGGGTGGCAATATTAGACCCAGACACAAAAATAACATATTAGGATTGAGGATTCACGGATTTGAATTAGAAACGAATGGACCGATTTAATGTTAATCGTGTTCAAGTTGAACTCCTATGATCCTCCTCCACTCACATAACATGCCTAAATAAACTTTAAATTTTTTTTAAAAATAATTTTAAAATTTTATATATAATTAAATTTGTTTAAAAAATTAATATTTTTTTGTATAAGTTAAATATATAAATAATCATGTTAACGAATTGATATTGAGTAATTATGTTGACAAGTTGATGGGTTTCAAATTACATATATACCTATTTACTTATCTTTGTGTCAAGTCGTGTCATATTTGATTGTTGAGTTGAAAATTGTATTTTTCATCTTAGATTTAGGTTTAACTTTTTCGCTGACAAAGTAAATGTATTTATTTTAACTCAATTTGACACAATTACGACTCTAGAAATGAATATTTTTCATTAAAATATGTATTGGTATAAATGATATGGTAGATGATAAAAATACCCTTCATGATATATATATATATACACACGCGTGCTTGATATATACAAACTTCAATAGTTAAAAATTGTCAAAATTTGATTAGAAATACTCATTTATCCAATCGAAAATAAAAATAAAAAATAAAAAATAAAAACCTAACCTTTCACAGTTATAAATAACACTGTTATTTATTGACTCTTTGGACTTTCTTCCTATTTTTTTCTTTCAAGTCTCGTTTATAAACTGATGTATTGTCCCATTAATCTAATGAAAACCGGTTTTTACTTAAAATTATTTTACCTTTTGTCAAAACTTTATGATTGGCCTTACTTTTTAAATCTCTCTATCATTCTGGCTTTAACGCACAATCGATAAGCACATGTGATATATGCGTTTTTTTTTTTTTTTAAAAAAAAACGCATATATATTAAAAGCGCACTTGACATATGTATTTTTACTAGAGTTGGCAATCGTATTGGGTTTGTATAATTATGTCGAGTTAAATTAAAATAATTATATTTACTTGTCAACTCGAACTCGAAACGACACAAAAAAAAATTAAACTTGAACACGAAAAGAAAAATAATCGTGACATATGCATTTTTACTAGGGTTGGCAATGGTATTGAGTTTGTATAATTATGCTGAGTTAAATTAAAATAATTATATTTAACCTATTAGCTCAAATCCGAAACTACACAAAAAAGAAAAGAAAAGAAGAAGTTAAACTCGAACACGACAAGAAAATTAATCGTGTCAACCCGCCAACCCGATTATGACACATATATGATTCAAAACTCAATAACTCGTTAACACGATTACACAATATCAACCCGCTAACCCGATTATTTACTTATTTAACTTTAAAAAAATATTAATATTATTTAATTTAATTATATATATAATTCAAAATTTTAAAATAATAAAAAGTATTAAATCATTTAATAATAAATTAGAATATATAATTAAAAATAAAATAAAAATAAAAAATTAATTATTATTTAAACCGTTACGCGAATTGAAAACAAGTTACAAGGTTCAATCCATTTATAACTTGAACACGATTATTATTAAACGGGTTGACCAGCTCTGACACGAACCAGTTTATTTTCAATCCTAACTCACTAATTTCATGTCAGGTTCGTGTTGAGTCCGATATTGTCACCCCCTAATTTTTACCATGTCCTTATTAATAACACACACGAGGTACGCTTTTTTAATGTGTGCGTATGTTTTATTTATTTATTTTTAATTAATATTTTGAATTAAATCATTTAATATTATAATTAATAATTAAATTAATGATTAATTAATTAATTAATTAATCTTTTATAAATATAACATGTAATATTCTAACAATACAATATATATATATATATATATATATATATATATATATAATTTAACTAATAATAAGAAATAAATATATTTAATTGAATTTTGAATTTATATTAAATTTAAAATTAATTATATATAAAAAGGTATTTAAAGAAATTAAAATAAAATAAAATAACGAAGTTAAGTATATGCATGTTAATTCCATATAAGTATGAGATTAATTTATTATTAATTTTTTATAATATTAAGTGATTTAATTAAAAAAAAATATATATTTAATTTAAAAATAAATAAATAAAACATAAAACATACATATCATGTATATTTTTGCCACAAGATAAAAACCGCATATATTATATGGGTTATTTTATATACTGATATACATATAACATTGTTTTAAGAATTTTAAAATCTTAAAAAATGCACACGAGCATTATTAATAATGACATGATAAATATACATTTTTGATAAACATCTAATATTTTATTTTAAAGTTTTAAAATTTTAAAAAACGAACGTTGGATCGGGAGTTTCTTAGATGTATTAATTTTTTTATGATAGTTTTTTTTTTTATGATATACACAAGATAATTTTTTTTTATCTTAGATGTATTAATTTTAAATAATGACATGATAAATATTATATAAATTTTTATGATTTTATAATTTATTGAGTTTCTCATTAAGTATTATATATATGATTTATATTAGATGTATTAATTTTTTCTTTTTTTTCATTATCATCTATATTTTTTTCTTATTCTTTCATACATGAGATTTAAATTTTACTAAATTTATCCTTGTGAAAATTATTTTGTTATTATTTTAGTGTATTCGTCCTTAAATTTTAAAATTAAAATTTTATAGACGTCTTTTTATTTTTTATTTTTATTTTATGTACCATATTTAAAATAAATAAGTAAAAGATAGACACGATTAAATTAAATTTATCTCCAAAAAATAATTAATTAAAAATACAAAAATGTCTAACAATACTTAACTTAAATGTTAATTAAACAAATTATTTACTTAAATATGAATTAATTTTAAAATCAATTCGTATGTTTTTACTAATATTTTATATATGTATACCTTTAATTTATATTATAAATTAAAAAAAAATAGAATTTTAATATTTATTTTCTCTTTATATATAATATGCATATATTTGCTATATGTTATGTGAATATATTATAAAATTTATACATAAAAAATAGCAAGATAAAAAATTTTAAAATTATAATATATACATGGATGTGTATCTAATATATATATATATAATAAGCATTTTTTTTTTTTTTTTTTTTAAGTATAGATAATAAGAACTTAGTTTCCTTAGACTTCTGGTCTTAGAAAATATAACGGGCTTATATCATCTTATATTATAATTATCATTCTAGCGATTTTTTAGGACAAAAGCAGTTGTAGTAACACAAGGACTCAAAGGAAAAGAAATTTATTGTCCCCTCTTGATACGGAAAAGTAGACTAGACGCCGCTCTGCCTCTCTATAAGTACAACGAAAACCCTTTGTGATTCTTGCTTCCGTTGTACCTTCAAAATTTCTTTCACAATTGCTCTGCGTCGAGAATCTTCGCTCTCTGTACCGTAAAAATTTGTAGTGAATGAGACTTTTGTCAAGATTCAATGGAGGGTTCAAGAACTGTTCTTGACACTTGGTTTAATGGTAGTATTAGTAGCAATGCACGAGTAGGTTGTCAAGAAATCATTAATTCTTTTACAAGACTCGGGTTTGTGCAGGAGGAAACTCAGGGAAGTTGGCCTACGACGATGCGTGGTGGAAAGAATGGTGTTTCGGTTTCTGCTGAATTCATACCTTCACCAGAAAAGAATGGCGGATTTGCTGTAACCAATGTTATGGAGGAGAAGCAGAACGTACCACTTTCGTCTCAAGATATTCTAGTTCTTGAAGGTTTGAACAATGGCATTATTCGGGAAGAGAATCGAAATCCATCAATTCAGAGACAGAGCCCATTATTTGGGAACTGTGAACAAGATCATTACCGTTCTAGAAATCATACAATCAATGGTGGAAATTTCAACCCTGTAGTAGGCAGTCGAGTTTGTAATGGAAGCCTGATGAACAAAGGTAATCCAAACCGCAGATACTTTCCGGATCAAGTTCAAGAAAATTCAATTCCGCCAATAGGAAATAACCTTTTAATCAGGGCAAAAACCCTGAGTGGCTCAAAGGAGTTGATGAACCTTATTGAAAAAGGGAAGCACCCAGGGATTCGGATCATACTGGAAGGGATTTTAGGCTCAATGTTTGAATGGATGACAGATGAATATGCACATCTTGTGTTTGGAATATTAGTTGAGAAATCCCAATATGATCAACTGCAGTTAATTGTCAACAGGGCAGCTACTGAACCTGATAGATTTGCAGATATTGCTTTCACACATAAAGGTTCAAAATCAATCCGGAAAATCATCAGAAGCATCAAGAAGAATCCATCAATGGAGATAAGTATTACCAGAATCTTGAGGCCAAGATCCTATGAACTATTGACTCATAAGGTAGGTGCAGATGTTGTTCGACAATGTTTTCTCACGTTTGGGGACAAACCAATGATTTTGTTTCTGGAAACACTATCACAAAGGTTACTGGATTTAGCAACAGATAAAGTGGGATGTATATCTCTATACAGCTTACTTGATTCCATTAAGAATGGTTTCAGACAACTGGTCCTTGAGCATCTTGCAAATCAATCACTCTTCCTCACCAATGATCCTTTTGGGAACTTCATTGTACAGCACCTGTTGGAACTTAACAATAAAGAGGTAACAGAGATTATAATTAGCAGTCTCAAAGGCAATTTTGAACAACTGGCTCAAAGACAAGGTGCCAGTCATGTTACTGAGAAATGCATGCGTCATTCCCTGAAAGGACTGAGGGTTGTGATTTCAGAGATTACCAAGAACAGAAATACCCTTTTTCGAATTGCTCGAGATCAATTTGGAAATTATGTAATTCAAACAGCTTTGAAGCAAAGTAAGATGTTGCCTGACAGAAAGCTCTATATGCAACTTCTTGATGCCCTTAGGCCCTGCTATCCATCTCTTATGGGGAAATCAAAGGGAAGGTATGTGGCTGAACTGATCAAAGATGATATAGAATCAACAGTGGAATTAAACTGATGAGTGAAAGACCACTTTTGATTGTTTTCTCTTTTTGGTTTGGACCAAATTGTGTTGCTTGTCTTGCATGAATTAGGTGATTATTTTGTATAGTTACTGAATAGTATTGTGTCCACATTTGGAAAAAGTTGCTCAGCAGTGGTTAGTAAAATTTACATACTTTTTCTGTTGCATTGTTCTTTTCAAATCTAACCATGAGAAACCAGTCAGGATATCAATGGTTTTGTCGACATTTTGTTCTTGAACATCCGAAACTTAATTGTACCAAAAGAAGTAGGTGCAATTTCACCATTGAGGTTGTAAAGCGAAGCCCAGCATAAATTGCAACTAGATTTTCTTCTGCAGCATTTATTCATTCATTAATCTAGGAATGTCAAAAGATCCACCATTCACCACCCCCATGAGTACAGAATATAAAAAAAAAAACATAATATGTAAGACGATATGTCTTTCTCTATGGTTCTGCATTAGTTCAGGGATTTAGTACTTACCATGAGGGAAAACTAGAAAGTTGCTGTATCAACCATAGCACCTGATTGGATCATTGCAGCCTTTTGCAGCAGACTGCTTCAGACCTCTACCCCCACCCTTCTCCAGGTATTGCTGGTGATACTCCTCTGCTCCATAGAATGTCTTTGCTGGAAGAATTTCAGTGACAATCTTATCCTTGAATTCTTTTTGCCTTTGTTCCAGTGATTCTTGAGCTAACTGAGCCTGGCTTTCATTGTAGTAATATATCCCTGAGCGGTATTGGGTGCCAACATCACCACCCTAGAAAATTATCATTAGATAGATAACACAACTGGCATGAGAAAAAGGCTCCATTTCCTAACCCAACACAACCATGCAAAAGGAGCCAAAAGCTCTCCCACACTTCCAAAAATGATCAAATAACCAATTAGGCTAAAACACTTTTCTATTTTCTCCCTACCTCTCATGGAGGAATAACTACAGAGAAGAACAGAGAAGAAATCATATTTAGTCATTGCTTAAGCAAAACTTTGAAACATGTTATCTTGAACTTCAAACGGTCTGAAACATGAAACCTATAATGTTAAATGACCATGAGATTTTGAGAATTTACGACCTAGCATTACAAAACGTGTCTGTATATATAGGTTAGCAAACAAAGATGCTACTTTCATAACCAAATATCACAGTTCATCCTTTTTTGAAGTGCTGATACTAACATAATTTTTCCATAATTGCAAGCTTTTCAAATGCCATACCGACTAAGAAATGCTCACAATTGGAGAATTATTCATAGATGAACAACAGTATGACAATACAACCATCCTCCTGGCTGAAAACCCCAGAAAGATTCATTACATTAACAACATTAAATTTCCATCTGTTTTATCGGAAAGACAAGAAATTTGATCTAGAGAGTTCCAAAGTCAAGAGAATTATACCTATAAAATGTAGAAAAAACATCAATGGTACTGTTATTCATCTATCAAATAATTTTCTTTAGAAAGGAACAAAATAGGTGTGTGTACCTGGCGATTGAGGGTGGTTGGATTATGGCGGGACCAGAAGAGAGAGAGTAAAGTAGGATAAGAACAAACAATCGGGTCATATTGAACCCGAACAACTTCAGCATGATTAGTAGCACCAGTACAAACAAGTTTGTAATTCGGGTTATGAACATGGCCCTGTGAATATCCAACTTCAGTTTTCACAACACCTTCAACTCTCTGAAAAGCCAACTCCACTCCCCAGAAACACCCAGCTGCAAATTGGGCAAATTCAACGCCTTCTTGAAATGGAGCATCAAGATCCGGATCCATTGCTGGGTTCGTTGACTTTTGCCCTTCTTGTTCTCCTTCTTCACTGGAGGCCATTGTCAAATTCCTCAGTACTCTCTGTTTGAGAAATACAAACTTATCTGTACTCTCCTGTCCTGTCCTCCAACCAAAAACAAAAGGTCAAAATTACACAGCAAATTGGCATAAATAGTCCCCAAACTATGGCCATTTCGTGACATTGGTCCCCGAATTAATTTTCTGCTGACATTGGTCCCTAAACTATGTTGAATTGTGTGACAATAGTTCCTGAATTAATTTTTTTATGACATTGGTCTCTGAACTATGTTGAATTGTGTGACATTGGTCCTTTTGATTAATTTTTTTTTTTTTTTTTGTTAAAAAGAAGACCGTTTTCTTTCTTTTTTCTTTTTTCTTTTTAATTTTTCAAATAAAAAGATCAAAATGCCCTTGAACAAATTTTTGTTTTTTTTTTAACTTAACAGAAAAATTTAACCAAAAGGACCAATGTCACACAATTCAACATAGCTCAAGGACAAATGTCACAAAAAAATTAATTTAGGGACCAACGTCACACAATTCAACATAGTTTACGGACCAATGTCACACAATTCAATATAATTCAGAGACCAATGTCACAAAAAAATTAATTTAGAGACTAATGTCACCAAATGACCATAGTTTGGGGACTATTTATGCCAATTTGCCAAAATTACACCAAAAATTTATTAGATAGTACTAGGGATGGCAATTAAAATCATACCCAATGGTAAAACCGTATCTCGACCTCGTTTTGACCAAGGAATCCCTACTTTGACATGGTTTGGGGATGGGAATGGTGATTCTCCGAAAGAGAAAATCGGGGAGGGGCCTTCGATCCCCATCTCCATCCCCATCCCCGCCCCGAAAATATATATATGTATATATATAATATTTAATTATATATTTACAATAAAAATAAAATATAATAATTAATTATTTAAAAATTTAAAAATAAATTATATGAATTAGTAAAAACTCCTATCATAACGGAAGGATAAAAATGTTATTTTTTTCTTATTTTATTTTGAAGTTTAATTTTATATATTTATTTTTTTAAAAAAAAAAAAATTATATTAAAATTTGTAATTAAAAATGAAAAATGAAAATTTTGATAAGAAATATAACAGTAAAAAATCCCTGCGGTGATACCAGATTCCCGTTGGGGACGGGGATGATATGTAAAACCAATTATCCGTAGGGGTTAAAGATGGGGATGGGTAATATATATAGGAATTCGAGATGGACATGATAAGGAGTCCCCCACAAATCCCTGCCCTATTGCCATCCCTAGATAGTACCATCTCTAAGGTTATAATTGTCAAATCATCAATTTAGTCCACTAATTTTGTAATTTG
>JAXGGT010000002.1:6459780-6479789 GCA_035583425.1 Marsdenia floribunda
TTGGGAGAGTCAAATTTTAGGTTTCTCTAGATTAACTTTTTGACTCGATTCTATACAATAGTGATTTAATATATCATTCAATATTTAAACTTGTTTTGCAAATGCTTCTGACAATAGCATTGAATCCCCTTATCATGAGAGTTCTTCTCATTATATAGAAAATGTTAGAGATTTACAGGACTAATTTTCAACAATTACATCAATTAAATCTAGGTTGATTTCTAGTGATTGTATCAACTAAATCTAGGTTGATTTCTAGTAATCAAATCTATCTAAATAAGGAAGTTACAGCTATGCTGCTAATTACAATATATGTAGCTATAATATTAATTAAGGCTAGATATATGTTGTCATCCCCCCTCAAATTGATGTTGGTCAATGAAGAAGCATCAATTTGTCACAAGAAACTGATGACGTTATCGCGTAACGGCCTTAGTAAATACATCAGCTATCTGGAGGTTAGTGGAAACATGAGGAAGAGAAATAATATGAGTGTCTAAGGCTTCGTGAATAGAATAACAGTCTACGTCAATGTGCTTTGTATGCTCATGATAAACAAGATTATTAGCTATCTGAATTGCACTAGTGTTATCAGCATGTGGGGGAGTAGGATTAGACTAAGAGAAACCAAGTTTAGCTAGAAGTCCACGAACCCAAACAATCTCAGAACAAGTAGCAAACATAGCATGGTATTTTGACTCGGTAGAAGATTTAGAAACACAATCTTGCCAGCCAATGACAGATCGACAAGTATTAGGACATCCAGCCCAATCAGCTTCACGATAGACAACAAAATGAAGAGGAGAACCAACTGGAAAAAATAATCAATAATAAGGCATCCTACGATGATATTGAATAATTCAATGAACAGTAACTAAATGTAGATGTCGGGGATTTTGTATAAATTGACTAACTTGAACAACAAAGGAAATATCTGGATGAGTAATAGTCAAATAGTTCAAGCTACCTATCAATCGTTGAAAGATAGTAGGATCAGAAATGAGATTACCCTCCTCTCGACAGTACTTTGTGTGTACCTCAAGCGGGGAGTATCTATAGAAAAAGCATCTCAAAGACCAGCTAAATGAGGCAAATATTGTGTGTACTTATGCTAATGCAAAAAAGATACCAGAAGAATCAATATGAACTTTCAAACCTAAGAAATAAGTAAGAGGATCGAGATCCTTCATATGAAATGAAGCTTGAAGATGTTGTTGCAGACGAGTAATTAAGACAGAATCAGTCCCAGTGATAACAATATCATCAACATAAACCAGTAAAAGAATAATACCAGTAGATGTCTTGCAAAGAAAAAAAAAAGATGAATCATATTGGCTCTACTTGAAAGAAAATTGGAGCAAAGTTGATATGAATTTATCAAACCATGCACGAGGAGCTTGTTTTAACCCATATGGAGATTGCTTCAACTTACAAACATCCAAAGAAGAGGAGTAAGACAAGTCTAGTAGTAGAACCATGTAAATTTCTTCTTTGATATCGTCATGAAGAAATACATTCTTTCTTAACGTCAATCTGATGAAGTAACTATCCTTGTGAGGCAGCAACTGAAATAACCATTCGGACTGTTGTCATCTTGGCAACCGGAGCAAAAGTCCCTTCATAATTGATGTCATACTCTTGTTTGTTACCGAAGGCTACCAACCATGCTTTATAACAATCTAGATTACCATTAGAACAAAGCTTGATTGAGTAGACCCATTTATAATCAATAGGTTTAACATTGGCAAGACAGTGAACAATATCCCATGTGTGATTGTCCACAAGAGCTTGAAGTTCTTCTTCCATTGCCATGCGCCAAAAATCATGTTTAATTGCCTTTGAATAACATGAAGGAATAGGAACAATAGTTAAAGCAGTATGAAGAGATGTATAAGGAAGTCCATATTGATCAGGTGGATGGGTGATTATGGAAAAGCGTCGTGGAATGACATTTGGGAGCTGATTTTCTATGAAAGAATTTGTTTGAACAGGCTCAGGTGTCGAGGCAAGCTCAAAAAGTTGTAAAGATGAAAGTTTTCATTCTTTACACACAAATCCAAGCTTGAATCGTTCAAAAATAGCATATGCCTCATCAAAATTAGAACATGGATCATAGCAAACATAGTGTGACATACTATAACCCATAAAAACATATTTAATAGATTGAGCATGAGGTGGCAAATGAACAAAGCAAATACAACCAAAAGTATGCACGTTAAGATAGTTGGGATACTTATGACAAAGACAATAATATAGAGATTCAAAGTTCAAGACACATGAAGGAAAGCAATTAATCAAATAGACGGTTGTACCTAAGGCCTCAACCAAGAATTTTGATGGACCAAAAGATTCAAGCAATAAAGTTCGAACAATATCTGACAAATAATGGTTCTTACATTCAACAACACCGTTTTGCTGAGGTGTATAAGGACAAGAGCATTCAAAAATAATGCCTTTTTGTAGGAGAAAGTTATGAAATTTAACCAGAATTAGACCTAAGCACTTTGATATTTGAAGAAAATTGGGTCTCAATATAGGTAACAAATGTTGTAAAGATAGAAAAAAACTTCAAATTTAGAACGAAGAAAATAAATCCAAGTATATTTACTGTAATCATCAATGAATGTGACAAAGTATTTGTAATTTGCATGAGATACAATAGGAGTAATGCCCCACATGTCACTATGAATCACATCAAAACAACTTTTTGTAGGACTACCATGAGGAGGAAAAGGAAGAGATTACTTTTATCTAATTTACATGTAAAGCAATCAAAAGAAGGATGAGAAGAAAATTGATCTTTATTACCCAATAAACTATAAATTAGCAAGTGAGATTAACAGAATTAGGATGCCCTAAACATGTGTGACATACTTCAGCTTTTTGGTTGACAGTGATACAAGCGAAAGAAACAAAACTAGGAATCGAAAAATGTAAAGGAAACAAGCATCCACCTTTAAGCCCCATAGCTAGTATCTTCCCCGACACTTGATCCTTCACAACACAACCATCACAAGAAAATCGAACATCATAGTTATTATCGACCAATTGTCCGACTGAAATGAAACTAGTGGAAAGCTCAAGATATACCAGAACATCCTTGATTGAAGAATTGATATCCCCAATAGCATGAATAGGTAATTTACTACCATTAGCTATCTGGATATTTCCATGATATGTTTTAACATTGCTAAGAGTCTCAAGAGAAGTGGTCATATGATTAGATGCACTAGAATCTGCAAGCCAAGATTAAATTGGTGTAGTATGCTTACCTTGAAGTCCCAAGGTTGAAAAGGCCATAGTAATTATCTGCTAAACCATTTCAGGAGTAAGTATCGATTTCTCACTAGATGTAGAGCCAACAACAGTCTAATTAACAACAGTAGTATGATTAGCAATAGTAGCCTGACTATTTTGATGATTTTGAGGATGGGTAGGACATTCTTTGATAATATGCCTAGACTTCTTACAATATTGCAAGATTTTTTTTTTTTTTTTTTTTGAATAGTTAACAACAATATGACCTTATTCCTTGTAGCTATAACATTGAACTTGTCACATATCTTTACCTTTGCCTTTCTCATGAGTAGCATAAGCAACCACATTATCATGCGTCTTATTTTGCTGGAAAATTTTTTGTGTTGCAAGATGCTGCTCTTCACAAAGTAATTCTCCAAAGCACACATCCAAAGAAGGAGAAGGATCACGATTCATTAAATTAGAGCAGATTGCCTCATATTCAGGACATAGTTTCATAAAAAAACTTATCTCTCTTGCTCTGTTTATGCACCTCTTGAACCACATAAAGAGAATCAACTAGTACTTTGGCATAAATTATGTCAACATATTCAGCCCATTAATTCTAAAAGCCAGAAAAGTATCTTGAATGGAGATATCACTCTGAGAGTAACTAGCAATCTCGTACTCTAATTGAAAATGTTTGGTTGTGTTATCTTGATTGTAAAGCTTTTTTAAATACTCCCACATGCCTTTAACTGTTCCTAAAATTCAGGTCATGATTGCCACTGAGCCAATTTAGGAAGCTCAGTAGGTGATAGATCACTACCATCAATGTGACCCTTAGTTCTTTTCCCTTCACAAATAGACAAAATTGAAATTCCCAAGTAGAATAATTTTTACCTGTGACACGCACACCAAAGTATCCATGTTGCTAGTTGACATGATACCCTTAACTCAAAAAATATAACCCACCAAATGCAACAAGAAGTGCTAAAAATCAGTAGACATAAGATTTCAAAAAATTGAACTGAAATAACACTAACAAGAATATCATAAATATTCCCAAAAAGAAGACCTAGACTTCACAACAAAACACTTGGAGGCTCTGATACCATGTCAATAGGATTGAATCCCCTTATCATGAGAGTTCTTCTCATTATATAGAAAATGTTAGAGATTTAAAAGGCTGATTTTTTGTAATTACATCAATTAGATCCAGGGTAATTTCTAGTGATTGTATCAACTACATCTAGGTTGATTTCTAGTAATCAAATCTATATGAATAAGGAAGATACAACTATAATACTAATTACAATATATTTACAGCTATAATATTAATTAAGGCTAAATATATGTTGTTAGCTTCCACTTCTTCTTTTCCATTCTTTGGCTCAACAACTCTATACATAACACAAAAAAATACGGTAAGAGTGGATCACCTTAACGGAGTCCTCGTTCTAGCTTGAAGCTTTCTAAACAAGTCCTATTCCAATAACTGAAAATTTGATGGACATTATGGAACTAATTAAAATAACTTTAATGAGACTAGATTCAAATCCTACTTGTAGTACCTACTTAAGAAAGGTTCAATGAATCTGTCATAAGCCTTTTCTAAATTAATCTCCGTAATCATCGTACCTCTCTTCTATCTCAAACAATGCTAGAATTTTTGGGCTACAAGAATATTATATATTATCTCTCTCCCTAGAATGAAACTGGCCTACCAAACTCCTATAAGACCTCACATTGTCATTGGCTTCAACTTATTTATAATTACCTAGGTTAACACTTTGATGATCACATTACTTAGACAAAATAGGTTGAAACTAGGATATAGATTATGGGTGTTTTTGTATTAGGATCAAACATATGAGATATTGAAAGACTTGTGTGAAAGACTTCTACATCAAATGCATTGATTGAGCCTCCCACCTATGCCCAATGTTTTTGAAGGAAGCATGTTGGCAACCCATCTGCTTCTGGTGCTTTATGAGCTCCCAACTAATACATAGCAGTTTTAATTTCATGTTTTGTAACTATTCTGTTTAACCACCGGATGCCAGCTCTCTTTAGTTTAAAAAATTCCACCTCTTTAAGGATTCTATGTTTTCCTTGTGCTTTCATGAGTATCATCATCTCATTTATATTTTTTGACACTTTGCTAGAATTGATTAGACTCTTCAGTAGACATATGTTGTTTTAGAGAGTGTTCAATGCTTATTTTAGAGAGAGAAATAGTGGATGATTTTACCCGTGTCTAAACTAAGATTATAGATTAGGTCAAAGTCATTAAAAAAAGAGAGCCAAAACCCAATATATTTCATAAATACTTTCTCTATTTCTTTTACTTCTCATCAAACAAGGCTACATATCTTTCAAAAAATATAAAAATAAATTGTTTTTTTTTTTAATTAAAAAGATTAAAATACTTTTTAATTTTATATTTTTTTTATAAAAATAATTAATGATAATAAACTGTAATTTAACTGATTAAGCACTCCTATTTATGATTGCAAGGTCATCATGAGTATGCGTCATGGTTATATTTCAATAACATGAATTAAAAATAAAAAAAAAAGAGGATGTAACAACTCAATAAATAAAAACCTGTTTTCTCTCTCTAGAGAGTAAAACTCTCCCTCCTCTCTCTAGAGTGGACTCCGCTAGCTCCTCTAGGTCTCACCGAGTGCACTAACCTGATCGGAGAACTGTGCTCCCCTCCTCACCTTCTCACCGCCCTCTCATTGTCCCCACACCTTCTCTCTCCCCCTTCCTCCCATCTCCCCATCTCCCCACCTCCCTACTCCTCCCCTTTCTACCGTACACACCTTTTACCCGACTCATGTCGCCACCTTCGGATGACCCAGCATCGGATGACTCCCTGCTTGACCTTACATTTAATGCCCATGAACCTGATACTGACCCAGATCTCACGTTAGTGGGGAAACTTATTTCTCAAAAGCCAATAAATTCGAAGGCCATAAATGCAGTCCTTACATCCTCGTGGAATCTGGGGAATAATATCCACATCAAATCCTTGGACCACAATTTGATTACCTGCATATTTAAGACCCACAGGGACAGAGTTTTTATAGTGGATTCTGGCCCCTGGACTGTCAAAGGCACCCTACTGAACTTACAACCATGGCCACTGACACTCACCTTAAAAGAAATTGACTTCTCTGCAACTCCCTTCTGGATCCAAATACATAATCTACCCCGCAATAGAATGAATGAAGATAACGCAAGGAAAATAGGCAACTACACCCGCAAATTTCTATTTGTGGAGTTTGACTCAAAGTTCCCAACTGCGCAAAAGTTCATTCGGGTACGTGTATTGGTTAATGTTACTCAATGCCTTAAAGCTGGTTGTTCCATACTACGGGATGAACCAAATTGTGGATCCCTTTCAAGTATGAACAACTCTCCAATTTCTGTTACTGTTGTGGTAAACTAGACCACATTCAGTCAGCATGCACGGATAGTGTACCGGAGACACCAACCCATAGATAGGGAGGCCCCGTTTTTGGCAAATGGATGCGGGCTAGAAGTGGTAGAGCTACCCGAATAACCCCTGTCCGGCAGAAGGAAGATGCTCCACAGGTGCCCCATCCTCCGTTGGATCCAAGCACCTACCGGATAATACCTACAGGTACTGCTTATGAGTTCCCGCTCCCACCTACTGATGTGACCCCTGTTGAGAGTACAGTTGTGCAGACATTCAGGCCTGCTCTTTGGAACATTACCAATCAGCCCCTCCTTCAACCCATCAGCCCACTCCTAATTTCCCAACCTATGAACCCCTCTTCCTTCCCTTCAGCCCACCCACTAATGCCCAAGCCCATAATAAAAACTCTCAGCACACCGTCTCCACTCTCTTCCCCAACCCAATCCTACTTTTCACCACCCTCGGCCCACCTCTACTCGGACCTCACTCCTGCCCACCAACACTCATGCTCTAGCCCACCACTACAATCCCCAACACAAGTCATCCAGACCCACACAAACCTCGCCTACTCCTCTCAGCCCATAATACTGTCCTAAGCCCCCCCCCCCAACCTTCCATTTCACTCAAACGCCCACTGCTATTTGCTGATTTTAGCTTCAAGAAGACCAAGATTCAATCTGTTGATGTAGTTCAAGCTGCCCTGGCCAAGCTCCACCTAAGGCCTATCCAAGCTGACAACATGATGGACACATCCCAGACCCTTGTTGAGGAAATCACAAAAGAACGAACATCCATTACTCATCGACGCTTTATCCACGTGAAGCGACTAGCAAGGTTAGACAAAACACTTCTATTCCATGCTCCCCGAACTGAAGAACACTAAGCAGAACCAAATTGCTCTAAGGCTGTGGAGGCGGGCCACAACCAGCCCCACCCCCTTCCATGATTGGCATTGTCTATAACTGTCGGGGAGTTGGTCAACCCTCGACAGTTCATCACCTTAGAGGTCTTGTCAAATCTCATAGACCCAGTTTTATTTTTTTGGCAGAAATTAAATCTAATGATAAAGACAAAATGAAATCCCTGGTTACTTTTTTGGGTTTTAGTTTTTTTGAATTTGTACCTTCACTCCCCAAAGCTGGCGGTTTACTACTGACGTGGAAACATGATGTTAATCTGAAAATTGTGCTTGCCAATGCTTTCTGTATCAATTGCATTATTTTTGAAGCTAATGACTCCTGCTCTTGGCAATTCACTGCCATATACGGCCCAACAATTCCTTCTGCTAGACCACTCTTTTTTGATTGCTTAAAGTCTATTGGTACAGCTTTTTCGGGACCTTGGATGCTTGCTGGTGATTTTAATATTGTATTGCATACTTGTGATAAACTTGTTGGATGGGCAGTTGGGGTCCTAGTACAGGTGGACTACAAGAAATTGTCGATGATTTTAGGTTGATTGATTTGGGATTTATTGGGCACCCCTACACTTGGAATAACATACGTAGAGGGAAAGCTAATATTCAAGAAAAGTTGGACCGTGGATTTGCCAACACTGCTTGGAAACACAACTTCCTTGATAGTACTATCCTCCATCTCCCTGCCATACACTCTGATCACAAACCCCTACTTATCCCAACCAACCCCACTCTCACATCCCTTCCAAAACCATTTTGCTTTCAAGCTATGTGGATCCCGCACCCGGACACGAGCCTCATCATAACGAAAGCATGGAACAAATCCTCATCCTTCTTAGCCCGGATCAAAAATACAAAAAAAGCTCTTAAGCACTGGAATCATTTTGTCTTCGGTAATATCCACTCCAAAATCAAACATCTTACTGATTCCCTTGCCTCCATTCAAGCCCATCCGGTGGACTCACATTCTCTTGAGCTGGAAAGTACTATTCTACGAGACCTAGATGAGCTCTCAAAAGCTGAAGCTACTCCTTGGAGAGAAAAAGCCAAGACTAAATGGCTGGAGAGGGAGATATCAATACCCATTTCTCTCACACTTCCACTCTTATTCACAGAAAACACAATAGAATAGAATGTATTTTAAATTCAGATAGCACTTGGATCACTGATCGTACACTCATTGGCACTGAATTTGTTACCTTTTATTCTACGTTGTTCTCTAGTGACTTTCCTGTCCGCCCCTCTGATTTGCAGGAATACTTCTCTCCGGTTATTACAGGTGAACAAAACCACATGTTGTCAGCAACCCCGGACCCAGTTGAAATTAAGCAAGCTCTTTTTAGCATGGGGAATTATAAAAGCCTTGGACCGGATGGCTTGACAGTCACTTTTTACAAGCAATACTGGGGCATTGTAGGTACTGCAGTTATCTCAGAAATTCAACAACTCTTTGACTCCTCCAAGATCAAGCCACCTTTCAACCACACTTTCTTGGCACTTATCCCTAAAATTACTGGTGCTTCTCGAGTTGAGCAGTTCCGACCAATTGCCCTTTGCAACGTCATATTCAAAATAGCTACTAAGATCTTAGCTCAACGACTTCACACCCTTCTGGAAGAGCTCATTCACCCTAGCAAGGCCGCTTTTGTTCCTAATCGTAGCATTGGTGATAATGTGATCATCAACCATGAAGTGATGCACTATGTCAACTCCAAGCTGGCAAGAATGGATTCATGGCTATTAAAATTCATCTTGCAAAGGCATATGATCGTGTGGAATGGAGTGTGCTACAAATTATTCTCCAAAACTTGGGTTTTAATAGGAAGTTTCTTGATTTGCTGCAGGAATGTATATCCACGGCTCGGTTTTCCATCCTTCTCAACGGGGGTACCTTTTGGCTTATTTGGTGCTGAACGAGGTATTAGACAAGGTGACCCTATATCCCCTACTTTGTTTACTATATTTTCTAATCTTCTTTCAAGAATACTTGCTAAGGCAGTCAATGAAGGACGACTCAGTGGTATCAAAGTGACTAGAACTAGCCCACAGATTTTTGACCTTATGTATGTGGATGTCCTGGTAATATATTGCAAAGCCTCTTAACAGGAAGCACTGGAGGTTCATTCCTGTCTTCAGCAATATTGCCAATGGACTGGTTAAGCCATTAATTGGAGCAAAAGCTCAATCCACTTTAGCAAGAATACCCCAAACTGAGTCAGACAGAAGCTTTGTAGAATCCTGCATATGCGTGAATGTGACCACACTGGTAAATATCTGGGTCATTCTTTCTGTAATTTCAGATTACGAACAGCAGCATTCAAAGATGTAATGGATAGGCTGACTAGTAAACTTGCGGGCTGGAAAACCAAGTGTCTTTCTATGGCAGGACGGACTACTCTTATTAAGGCTGCTGCACAGGCTATTCCATCTTACACTATGCAATCTTTTGCAGCCCTTAAACAGGTAACAGATTTTATGGACAGGAAAATTCGGGCTTTCTTCTGGGGCAAAGATGAATCCAAGACACACCATCTTTTTCTTAAATCATGGGATGATATATGCCGACCAACACATTTGGATGGTTTGGGTTTTCGAAAGATGAAGGATTTCAATGATGCTCTCTTAGCCAAATTGGGGTAGCTTACTGTGACAGCTGAAAACAAGAATTTGGGTGCAACTTATTAGATCTAAATACTTGAGAGGACGACAACGACTAAATTTGAAGTCTACCCACCAATCAGCTTCATGGATATGGCGAAGTATACGAAGAAGCAGTGACCTCTTGCGATCGGGATTGTATCTACAATTGGGACGGAATTCGCTGGCATCCATTCAGCAGGATCCTTGGTTACCCAGCACACCTTACCACCGTCTGCCAGCAGACCTTCCCCTTCCTGTTCATTTAAATTATGTCCGGGACCTGCTCACACCTGATGGCAGAAACTGGAACCGGGAGCTAATCCAAACTGTTTTTCCTCCCACTGTCCGCAACCACATACTACATACTCCTATCTTAGATAAGGAGCAAGATGATCTGTTATGGGCTCCCTCTTCGTCAGGTGGCTTCATAGTTAAATCTGCATATAATCAGATTTTACACATGAAAGGATGGGATGAAGTCTCTACACCCCAACACCAGTGGACCAACCTTTGGACTTCAACTCTCCATGCACGCCACAAATTGCTGCTTTAGAAACTTTTGTCTCAAGCCCTCCCCACTCTAGATCACATTGGACCTTACGTGCCGCATCCCAGCACACACTACTATATTTGTGAGGATAGCCCTGAATCCATCCACCACCTGCTATTCACATGCCTGACCAGCAAAGCAATTTGGTGGAATTTACCATGGAACGTCCGCATTGAAGCCTTCCAGCAGATGTCGGTGCAACAATGGATTAACTTAATGCTACTTCCTTTGGATGCCAACGAAAAAGCCATGACCCACCACTTCTTAGCTGTTGCTTTTGAAACTATTTGGAGGACAAGAAACAATATTTGGTATGGTAGTGGCAAACAGTCTTGGGAAGAGTTGTCCACCTCAGTCAACAAAGCCTTTTACAAATATTGGAATGCCAGCTGAGTTTGAGTCAACACACGACGATCAAGATTACATAATGGGGCCCAATGCTCACGGACTCCACCGGGGCAAGGCGAATTAAAATTGAATTTTGCTGCTGCATTTTTGGATAGGGTCACTTTCTCTGGAGTAGTCCTTCGGAATGAAATGGGTCTTATTTTGGGAGCTTGGATTAACCGCTTTGAGTCGGAGAACCCATTTTGTGCAGAGGCCGAAGTGGCTATCCAAGCTCTCCATATTGCCGCTGATTTACAAATGGAAACAACTACCATTGAAGGAGATGCCTTTCGTGTTGTCATGGCTCTTAACGGGTTGGATGAATTCATGGATTGGAAAGCGGAATCTCTTCTTATTACTGGTCGCCGTCTACTGTCTAGGCAATGCTTATGGAACTTAATTTTTGCTCCTAGAGATTGTAATAGGTGTGCCCATAATTTGGCTCAATGGGCCAAACATGCTAATTTTTGTGGAGTTGTTGCTCCCTCCCTTTTGCCACTAGCTGTTTGGTGTGACCGTGGGGGCACATAGCACCATTTTCTATTTTGACTTTGTATTTCCTTCTTCCTCCTTAATATTAATCCCACTTATCAAAAAAAAAAAAAAAAAAACTCAATAAATAAAATTTAAAAAATGTAGCAACAACTTTACAAATTATTTAAAAGGGAGATAAAAAGGAGAATAATGTGGTAATTTAGTGATGTACTTTCCTTTACTTGGGTGCCTCCATCTAACTTGTCAATTGGAGGTTCTGAGTTTGAATCTCATCAAGAACAACCTTGTGTAAAATTTCGACTTGTCAAGTGAAGGTCTTGAATTTGAATCTTATCAGAGACGATCTTGTATTAAATTTTAGCCATATTGCTACAGTTTTACGATGTTACTGCAGCCTTGAGAGTCTCTTCCCATAAATTTTCTAGTATTAGTTAGTAAAAATATATTAGGTTACCAAAAAAAAATGAAAAGCGGAGATATTCTACAATTTTTTTCTTCTTCTTTCTTTGTGGTAAAGGTTGCACTACTTACCAAAAACAAAAAAAAAAAAAGGTGGCACTACTTTTTTATTCAAGGTAGAGGTTACAAGATTTTACCTAAAATATGAGTCTTATAGAAATATTCCCAAAATGTGCTCAGGTGTGTAGAAGTACCTAACGTAAGATCAACGCGCCACCACTGAGCGTGTGGAACCTCTTACTCTGTGAACCCACCAGAGTCACAGCTTTGTGTCAAAATGAGCACAAAACTAACAGCAACTGTCAGACACCGAAATCCCAAATGTACCCCTAGTCATGCCCCCACTACTGTAACTGTCAGCAAATGAAATCTCAAAATTACCCCTAAGACTCCTCTTTTATCCGCAAAAGGAAAAAGAAAAAAAATGGAACTCTGCGGAGAGACAATGAAACAGTATAGACTGTATAGTTGTATCTGAGAAAAGAATTCAAAATCCCTCTGGCAAAAAGCTGTTTTCCAATTAAATATTGTTACAAATTTTTTTTTTCTTGTAAGATATACATTTGGATTACATTGATATGAGCCCTCCACCCCTTCATTAATTACATTCACTTACTTTGCCACTGACCCTTCATTCTCCCACTCCCACTCCCACTCCCCTCCCCCTCCCCCCTTTTCTACCCACTCCCTTTCACGAACAGCTTTTCGTCATTTCATCTTCTTGATTTGTCTTTATTATCTATGTATGGAATTCTACTCAAAGACCAAGGTTTTTGTACTTGTAGTTTTAAAGGGTCTCTCGGGTTTTTCGCCTTTTTTGAAAAATCTCGTGAACTTCAAAGTGCACTTTTTAATTTACAGTCTTTGCTGGTTTTGCTTCCGCTTCAATCCACAGGTATCCTGTGTTTTTATCCGTTTTGTTTGTATCTTCAAGTTTTTCTTTTCAAACTTGTCGTTTCTTAGATATTGTTTGCTTTCTAGTCTAGTAGTAAGTAGTAACCATAAATGTTTGTATGTGATTTGAGGTTCGTTCCTCCATTTTGAATTCAAAAGATTCTTTCTTTATATGACTTTTTCCTTTCGCTGGAGGAGGGGGAGGGGCGTTGGGTTAAGGAGTAGGTGGGTTTGTATTTAATGCTTTGGGCCGGGTGGAATAAAGCATTCATTGTTCTTGAAGCCCTCGTGTGTATGAAGACGACAACAAGGAAGTTGGAAATATGGAATGTTTTTGCTCTGTTTTTCCTTTTGTTTTCGAGTGTAAAAGGTGCTTAGTGGGTTTTCAGCCTTTTTGTGGTGATAGTCTCTGAAGAAAGGTACTACATTGTACTTCTTGTTGTATTTGTTTTAGAGTGTTGATATTCTTTTGCTTTTGTTGTTAGTTTTATTTATTTATTTATTTTTCTGTGAAACAAGATTTGGAAAGAAAACCCAGACTCCCACAAACCCAGATGATATCTTCCCTTTTTGTTATTTGATTTCTTTACTATTATTGTTTTTGATTTTTTTTTTTCTTATTTGCCGAAGAGTAAATTTCAGAATCATTGTGGAAAGTTCCTTTTTCTGTGGGGAAAGTTGGATTTTTCTCTCTTTTTTTTTTTTTTTTTTTCCCTCCTGCTACATGATAATGTAACCCTTCAATGGTTTCGTTATTTTTATGGTCCTAAATAGTTCTTTTTGATGGCGGAAAGCGAAAAAAGTAGGGAAATTTGTTTAAATTTTTCTTTGTAGAGTGATGAAAATGACTTTTTGAGAGCTACTTTTTCGGTGAAATTCAGGTTAATGATGGAGATTATCTTTCTTAGTTGTCAAAGCACGATCTTCTAGTATCTAAAAAGGAGTTTTCTTATTGAAAGCGATGGATGGACGGCGGCATTCTGTTGATATTCCAATTTCGAGGACGCTGGTAGCACTAAGGAGAGTGAGGTCTCTTAGGGACCCCTCTACTAATTCCCTAAGCAAATTCTCTCCTTTAATTGATAATTTGAATTGGGAGACAAATTCAAATACTGGGATAACCTTAGGTTTTGAGAATAAGTATAAAGAAGGTAATGGTGCTGGTGATGATGTTGTGGAAACAAGGGATAAAAGTTTTGTGGGGTTGAAAGAGCAATGTTGCAATGAGCAGGAATTTTACTATAATTCAAGAAAATCAAACTATGCGCATGAAATTTCAGGTTATATTGGGAATTTGGGTTCTGCAACTGTTAGGAACATCCACATTGAGGGTACAAACATGGGACAATCGGGGCAGGATATGTTATGTGGAAGCAAATCAATGAGTGAGAGATACTGCAGTAACTACAGGGATAAAGGACTGGAGTTAGCTTATGTAACACCTTCTGGTGACTATCAGGAGGGAGCTGGGTCATGCAATGAGGCAAATGATGCATTAACACAAGAACGGAAGATAGATTACCATGCATCTGACATACGATGCCATTACAGAAAACATACCAGATATTCTAAAGCTGCAGCTGGTGATGTCCTGAGCCGGATAGGCAGTCCATGCTTATCGAGGAGTGAAGCTGTGCTTGGAGGGTCAAGTCGTGGCACATGGCTCTATGGAAATGAAGATGCTGATATTTTGGATTCTGGTCAATGTGGATGTGGGATAACCCGCTGCTGGTCAAGAACTCCTAGGCTTAGAGAGTCAAGTCTTTGTCTTGACATGGAAGAGCAACCTCTTTTAGGAGGGAATGGAAGTGAGTCGCTCCCATCTGGTAAGAGGAGGAGCTCCAATATAAATAATGAGGTAGCTTTGTATTCCGAAAGTCCTAAAAGTCTCAGTCAAAAGTTCCAGCCTAGATCATTCGATGAATTGATAGGGCAAACTGTAGTATCCAGGTCTCTTCTGACAGCAATTTCAAATGGAAGGATAACATCATTTTATCTCTTTCATGGACCCCGTGGTACTGGTAAAACATCTGCCTCGAGAATCTTTGCTGCCGCATTAAATTGTATTTCACCTGATATTGACAAACCATGTGGTCTGTGCCAAGAATGTGTTTTGTTCTTCTCTGGGAGGATCAGGACTGTGAAGGAAATAGATCCTTTGAAGGTGAATAAAACACAAAGGATTCGAACAATTATTAAGAATGCAGAAAATTCTCCAGTTTCCTCAAGATTCAGGGTGTTCATTGTTGATGAGTGCCATCTATTGCAAGAAGATACATGGGCAACATTTTTGAATAACCTTGAGGGTCTCTCTCGTCATGTTGTTTTCATAATGATTACACCTGACCTCCACAAGTTGCCTCGTAGTGCTGTATCTCGTTCTCAGAGATACCATTTTCCCAAAATAAAAGAAGTTGATATTACTCGCAGATTAGAGAAAATATGTATGGTGGAAAGATTTGAATTTGATCAAGAAGCACTTGAATTCATTGGTGCGAAGTCAAATGGTTCACTTCGTGATGCAGAAATGATGCTTGAGCAGTTCAGTCTGATAGGAAAGAGAATTACAATGTCCTTGGTTTATGAATTGGTAATACTAATCTGTTGGTTTTGTATTTCTGCTTCGGTTTTGATTTACAGAAAATGGGCAATCTAACTCCATTACTGTTTTGGTCAGATGGGCGTTGTTTCTGATGATGAATTGCTTGATTTGCTACATCTTGCACTGTCATCTGATACTCCTCAAACAGTGAAAAGGGCCAGAGAATTGATGCGATCAAGGATAGATCCTTTGCAACTCATATCTCAATTAGCAAATCTGATAATGGATATTCTTGCTGGAAAGTGTGAAGAAGATACTTCTGAGTTCAAAAGAAGGTTCCATGGAAAGTATACTTGTAAGTATTGAATTCATATTTTGACTCTTTTGCCAACTTATTTATATTTATCATCTCTTAATTGGCCAAGAGGCATGTTGTTGCTACCATCCTTGTTTTGGCATTAAGTATTATTCCCAGAATGATCTGTGACCACAATGCTAATTGAATTTGTCTCTGGGGGCCCTTTTTAGTTTGGTTTAGAGCAATGATTTCAAGAGTTAAGCAATTCAGTTTTCAATATTGAATTTCAGAACCTGGGGGAAGAAATTAAAGTTACCTCTACTATAAACATTTGGGTCATAATTGGATTCTAATAAGCCTATTTGCAAAATATATTGAACCACTAATGTTGTCTTCAGAAAGTGAATTTTAACTTGAGAGTTGCAAAGAATGCAACTAAAAATTCCATGTTTTTGATTGATTTGGAAATATCAACAAAATGGAACAGACTTGCTTGACTTGTTTCTCTTTATAATACAATGAATCAGATTGATAATGCTACACTTGCCTCTTTCAATCATTTGATAGCTAAGGTAGCTTCATATACTTGATGTTTGAGCAACTCGACATGGAGTTGCTTATTTGAATTTTAAGATTCTTACATTAGTTCTATATCTTGTTGTTATGGATTTGTGAATGGAAGAGTTATTTTCTTCACTCTAGAATTTAACTGCATTTGTTCTCTATAGTCTATCTATATACTTTCTCAGTCCCATCTTAATTTTGTCACTGAATGAAAAAACCCAAGTATTAATAAAAAGTAATTTTGTTAGTCAATAAATCTTTCTTTTTCCCCCCAAATTCACTCTTGATTGGTTGAGATACTAAGAGTGTATTTGTACTGTGAATATAGAATAGAAGAATTATATTTAAATTTTGGTTGAATCTAAGAGATTGCTATCTTCTGTGTTATAGCTGAAGCAGAGTTGCAACAACTAAGTCATGCTCTTAAAATACTTTCTGAGACTGAAAAGCAACTGAGGATGTCAAAGAACCAGACAACATGGCTAACTGTAGCACTTCTACAGTTAAACTCTGTGGGTCCTTCACTTGATTCTAACGAGCCAAGGTTATGTGTGAAAACGGCACACACAAAAGGTAAGAATAAGTGATATAGTACATACTTATGTTTGCCTTGCTTTGTCCCAAGTGTTTGGTAATTGGTGGATATATCTAGTGATGTTTATGCTTGAGCATTAAATTTCCAATGCAGATAGTGATTTTTGTAGCACATCATCTACAAATGAGAGTCTGAAGTATCAGGTCACATGTTCATGTGACTGCAATGACACTTGTAAAATGGCAATGCAAAATCGTCAACAGACACTTGAATCCATATGGAGGAGAGCTGCAGTCATGTGTGAATCTAGTTCACTGAAGAATGTCCTCCACAAGCATGGGAAACTGATGTCAGTTAGTCTTAAACAAGGTATATTAGTGATTCCGGTATGGAAAATTCATGCAGCAGCGATCCTAGATGTTAAATATTTTGTTGAAGTAGTCTTTCTATTTTGTTATCATATTATTGATCTCTTTTAAATGCTTTGGTAAGAAAAGATTGTTGTGGTAAGAATTTCCTTTGTACCATATGAAGATTCATGGATAACTGTTTTCCCCAATGAATTCTGAAGGGATACTCGTAGCATATACACAATGGAGTAATTGAGCAAATTGGAAGACCTCAATAGTAACATCTGTAGAATGCAATCCAGGAAATAATTGCAATAATTTTTCCTTCACTTGAGAAATCATGACTAAGAAATTGTCCATGGTTGAGGAACTCTTAGGTTTTATGCAATATAAAATAAGACGTCTACTGTCAACGTTTTAGAATGCTATATATGTAAATGCTGAGGTTCTTTTGGTTACTTTGTACTTTAAAACCAATAAAGAACAAAATATTGAGGCATATGAAGGATTTTTAATTCTTATTTTGAAAGAGAGCGAGAAAGATGTTGCACCATGTTGTTGAGCTTAAATGATGCTCCTCTACTTCTCCTCCTTAAAAAACCTATGGTGACTCTGTATTAATTTGTCCTAGCTGATGGGAACAGGAGGATGTTCTTTATCTTTATTTGTTTTTTAATCGATTCACGTGCAGCTTGTTTTATGTGATATTTATGTGTGTAACTGATTACATTTTCTTCAGGTTTGGCTTTAGCTGAATTGGGGTTTCATCATCCTAAATATCTATCCAAAGCCGAGAATTCATGGAAAGTAATAGCTAGTGCACTTCAGCAAGTGTTGGGGCATAATGTAGAAATAAGAATCCATCTTATAGAAAGCACGTCACCAAAAGATAAAGGAAAATGGAAGAAGCCATCTTTCAGTTTATTTGGTTGTTCCCGTCGAATATGCTATGGGTCAAAATCCACCCCAGAATCTGTAAGTGAACCATCAGATAATTCTGACCTGAATTCTGGCAAAACCTCAACAAGAGATAAGCATGTTGAATCGTGCTCTTCTGAGTGTGGATCTCATGTTTCTCACACATGCTGCAATGGAAAAGAAGTGATAAGGGCTATCAGAAATAAGGATGGAAATGCTCTAAGCATTGCAATGACTACTACACCCCATAGGGTATTAAAATCTCATCAGTTTGGTGCTGATCAGCTTGAGGAGGATAGAAGAAACTACGCGTGCCAAGACTTAACACCCTTAGAGCCAGAGAAACAACCTGGGTGCTTTGCTAGAATGGTAAAGCTTCGAAAATCAAATGCTTCGAAGACGATATTTTTAGAGAAAAATGCACAAAACAGTTTGGCATTATCAGTTCCGTGTACAAGATCATCTGAAATCTACTTCCATGCCAGCGATCCAGTTATTGTTTCTTGCAGCAGATCAGATATTAGCAGGAACTGCTGTAGGAATGATACCGCGTAAGTTTCTTAGAAGCTCACTTGTTTTTTTAGGTTCCTTTTATTTTAAATTTTAGGTTTCTTCTCTTTTTCTTAACTTACAGAAAACATTTTCAAGATCACCATGCATATTCCCTGAAACATTTCAAGTTACCATTTTGGGATAGCTTAGATAGTTCAGTCCCTGTAGATTATTCTAGTACCTAGCAAAACCCTCATGAATATGCTACTGCTTGCTCTAAATATCAAAATTTTAGGACATTTTAAGTTAACCCTCACACACATTTTCACATAAACAACTGGACATGCAAGCAGAAACAGAAAAAACAGGCACCTGTGACATTTTTAATCTCTCTACTTGCAGATATGATATTTAGCACCTTCCTTCATGCCAACTGAATCAAATTGTATAAAAACCATAATTGGCAACAACCATATTGAGGAATAACATACTGCTGATGTTGCAGGCTGGGTAGCTAAGAGGACAACGATCGTCAGAGAGTAATAATTACTTCATCAAGAGGGCGCTGCCTTACTTAAGCCTGCTGCTAAAGAGGATTAAAACTGCTTCATATACAGATACCCCCTTATTTTTCTATATTAGCAATTAAATCACTACTACTAACCTAACATGCAGTAAGATGTAATATCAAATCTTAAAACAGTAAATGAACTTTTTGATTTAGGGTTATAATATTTTCTGGGTATAAAAATCATGATTCCAAATTTTATTTGGCTTTTTTTTTTTTTTTTTTTGTGGCGGGTCGTGGTGGTGGTTCATTATTCTGATATGACACAAAGATGCTGCTCCACATTATGGTTGTAATGGTAGAGAACAGTTCTACTACTGTATGCTCTGGAGGGACCAATAAGTCTATATGTATGCTTCTATTATATCCTCTTTTAGGCAAAATAGCTTAGTTTGGAGAGTTCAAGATCGAAGGACACACTTTAAAGTATTTTATGGGATACCAATAAAACAACGACATATGTCAGTTAATTAATTTTATAAAAATTAATGTTATTATTTTTCATTATTAGTTCAATTATTTATTTAAGAATTATTTAAAAAAATGTATATTTCTTTCATATTTTTGAATAAAAAATGTTGTTCTCTTTAATAAAATAAAATTAATTTATCAAAAAACATTGGTGGATTTTTTTTTAATTATTGGTATGATAGGTTTTATTTATTTAGTAGGTCTTTCGCATATAACGAATAAATATATTTATTTATTTTTAT
>JAXGGT010000002.1:6521506-6540137 GCA_035583425.1 Marsdenia floribunda
TTCACAAATCAAGAATTATGCCTAAATATATCTCGAAGATATTCTACCACAATAAAGATGAAAATATTCAATATTCGGGTTACCTAAATCATGTTCAACCTTGGCCTATAAATAGAGCGCTACATCAAGGTCACAAACATCAACGAATACATCAACAGAGACGTCAGCAATATAAGAGAAGTGTTCAAATATTCAAAGTGTTCTTCGAAGCTTTCTTCATCAAATTAGTTGAGGAAGTTTCAACAACAAAAGATTCGGTGTTTGTCTCCAAATTTCGTTTGATCCAAAAATCAAAGGCATCGTCAACAAATTGGTGTTTCCTACTGAAGAGAAGAATCAGATGGTCCTTTCTGCAAATTAGGGAAATTGCAAGATATTTATACCCATATATTTAAATAAATTTATTTGTCCGTATTTTCTTGTTTCTAATTTTGCAGACTCGAAATTTATTTGAGAACAGAGGGAATGAATCCTCATTCCTCACATTAGTGATGCCTTTAAAAGTATTTTATATTATTCACGGAAATTGATGGATTTGATCCCAATTTTTCGATTATTAGTGTGATTGATTCATTTTCTTTATTTTTTTATAAAAATTTTGTGAAGAAAATGATTAAATACATCAATTTATTATACATTAAAACCTACTAAATAAAAAATAAAAATAAAATAAAATAGACTAATAAACTAACTATACAGAAATTATAAATATTAATAACCAAATTCACTAATTTTCCTATTATTCACCTATATATGTGTGGATGGGGTATAAATAGAAGAATATGCTATTGGTGTCAATTTACTTTTTCTCCTAACAAAATTGGAAAATTAATCTATTTAATCTTGATTTTACTATTATTTTTTGGTGATCCTTTTAATTTATTTTTGAAAAATTGATAAATTTTATGTATTTATTCACAAAATTAATTTATCCAAATAATAATTTTGTAAAAAGAACCAAATATAAAAATTTATTATACATCGAAAATCTACTGAAAAAAAAAATCAATCAAATTAAAGAAATAAACATTAAAGACCAAATTTACTAATTTTCAAATTTGTTTATAAAATATATTTTAATTAAAAATTAATTAAAATATAATTAAAAAGATCAAAACTGATACCAAAAAATAATATAAAATTTTAAAAAGACATAAAAAAAATAATAAAAAATATTAAAGTAGTAAAAAAATCAATAAAATACTATTTTTTCCCTAAATATAGAAGGTGAACTAAGAATCATTAAAAATAAAATCTTGAAAAAATATCCATAATCTAGGAGTTTTGAGTGCAAGAAAACTAGCAAAATATATAGCCAAAAAGATGCAGGTTGAACTCTACCAAGGTTTTTGCTTGGCTAGGAATTTTTTTTCCACTGTACATTCCTAATAAATTAACAAAACGATCACTGCTCCCTTTCCAAAAAAAGAAAAAAAACTCAAAAGAATAAGAGAGAGAGAGAGAGAGAGAGAGAGAGAAAACAAAAAAAAACAAAACAAAGGTTCAGACAGACAAATCTTTGTCTAAAGTTTTAGTGCTTCCTTAAAGTTGATGCTGAAGCTAGTTTCTAACCCCTTCTTTCCACCAACAAGAGGATTTCCTCTTTGCATCATAGCCACAAACTCATTATAATCAATACGTCCATCCTGCAAAAAAAACCAGAAAAACAAAACAAGATCAAGAATTCTTTCCTTACCTCCACCTGGCTCGTCAAGTGAGCAGTCTGGTTCTTTTGAGTTCAACTTATAGTAATCTCTCTTGACTTATTTATTATTTGAAAAAGGCATTATGGTAATATCTCCTATTATTATCATCATTATTATTTATTTTTTTATTATTTATTACCATTCAAACATTACGACAATATCTCTCATTATAATTTATTTACTTAATTTATTTTTAAATATCAAGTATAATAATAATTATTATTATTATATTTATTAGGATTGTTATTATTAAACTCAAATGCCTTTTCCAATAAGGATTAAGAATCATAAACCCACAAAGACTACAACCTGTCCTCAAATCTTATAAATAGAACTTAAGACCCTTAAACTAGGAAAGTGGACTTTAACCCTCTCTCTCTGATACTTTATCGCTTTCTTTTGAGCTCTCTGATCTTATTCTGACTTACGCATCGGAGGAGTCGCCTGAGGATCCTCCCTAGTTTTGGCTTTGTTTTTTCAGAAAAAAGAACCTTGTGCCGGAAGCGAAGGAGGGAAATCAACCAAAAGGACTGATTTGCCCTTAATCTAGGTTAATCTCCACATCAACTTACACTAGGGACCGCCTTATGATGTATTTTCAACATACATCACAAGGGGTCTACCCCCATGGATTCTTTCTGGAGTTACCCAAAAAATGAAAAAAAAAAAGTTATTAATGTTACTTACATTGTCCTCGTCGACATCTCTTATCATTTCTTCTAGGCTGGTATCTTCAATCCCAAACTCCTTGCAAGCTTGTTGAAGTTCGTCTGCAGTAATGTAGCCACTCCCATCCTTATCAAAGTACGAGAATGCAGCAAATAAGTGATCCTCCTTTTCTATTTTGTTAAGGTGAAGTGTTGCAGCTATGAACTCTCCGTAATCAATTGTGCCGCTGTTATCAACATCTGCCTGGAAATTTAGTAAGGAAGAAGAAAATCAGCACTAACGTGTTTGAAGATACAAAGTTGGCAGCTATATTACACGGGAAATCAGTAATCTATTTGCCGAGATACTATTTATAACTAGCACTGGGAACGAAGATGCTTTCACAAACTTTTTATCGATTTAAGCTATAGAGCATAGTAGGAGCTTTTGTTTAACGATATATGTGAATAAAACTGGCATGTTTGTGTGATCTAATACTTACTGCTTGCATCAGATCATAGATCTCAGACTCATTCAGATTGGCACCAACTCGTTTTAATCCAACTTTGAGCTCTTCAAAAGTAATTTGCCCACTATTATCAGCGTCTATCATCTTGAACATTTCTCTTAGTCCAGCAATTTCTTCTTCAGATAGATTCTCAGCAATAACCTGAAAAAGAGTAGAAAAGTGCAGTCCATAACAAAGTATTGGCATTAAGCTTTTTTTCTCTTGCAACTTTACTTGGTCCCATAAGTAATTAGTACATGCTTTCAGTGGAGGCTTACCCTGAGTGCCATTTTCTTGAGTTTGTTCATGGCAGAGAATTGTTTCATGCGACTCAGAACTGCAGAGTCAAGAGGTTTATCAGGGGCCACACCATCAACCTGAACCCACGGGTGGCCTGTAAAACAAGATCATTTTAATGGTCTGCCACAAATCTAAACTCATCAAATGCTTCATACAAACAGAAAGACAAACTAATCCAAACATTCAAAAATTAATTAATACAAGTACTAGATCCAAGGCCGGATAAACGTATATGAATTGCATATTAGTTTAATTAGTAACAGCAGAACCACTTACACAAAACTTCATGTGCAGTTAGACGTCTACGTGGGTCTCTAACAAGCATTTTCTTCACCAAATCTTTTGCACTTCGTGAGATACTTGGCCAGGGATCTGAATCAAAGTCAAGATCCCCATGCAGGACTTGTTCAAATATTCCTTGCTCCGTTTCTGAAGTAACAATGATTAGTTGATGAAATAGGAAAAGGGGAAAAGTTACAATCTTTCAAATCAAACAATATCTGAATCTCACCAGCCCAGAATGGTGGAACTCCACTCAGTAAAATGTACACAATTACTCCAGCACTCCAGACATCTGATTCAGGACCATAGCGTTTCCGCAGAACTTCAGGGGCAACATAATATGGACTGCCAACAACATCGGTAAATCTTTCACCTGAAAGCATCAGAATAAAGTTTGTTTAATAGTGAATAGAAAGTAACATTTAAGCAACCACATGGAAAAAGGAAAAAATACATATAGAAAGAAAAGAAAAATTCAGCACAAAGTGGCAATCGAAACATTTTGTGCCGAATATTGAAACGTTGAAAAAATTTTCATTCAAGAGGCCAGAGAATTAAAAAGGCTCAAGGAGGGGTACAATTGAGTTAGAGCACAACCTAGACAATAACTTATAAACTACAAAATTTTGTCTAACCCACATCAACAAAAAGATTTTGGGAACCACCTTGGTAACAAAGAAACAATATTTAGCATGGGTAACATCTACAGGAAGATCAGATGTAAGATCAGAAATTACAGATTTCAATAATCTTTCCAAGTGCCCAAATATTTATTATGAAAACCTGATATTAAATTTGCATTTGAGAAGAAACACAAAAATGTTCTAATGTTAAATCCCTGTGATCTCAACTGAGATTTTCTGAGGAAAGAAAGTATTGAAAAAGAATTTAGAATTTCTTATTACAGAATCAAATATGAATGCTAATTTGGTCAAATTAGGAATTCATATCAACTGATCTCAAATACTTCATTCCAAGCAGGCCAAAACCAAAAGGGTTCTCATTCAAATGACATTGACTATTGATTCCTCAATAATACATTACAAATATAGCTAAGCTTGCAAAAATGCTGAGAAACATAAATGAGCAAAGTAACATTGCCCCGTTTATTAAATGGGAAGCAACAAGGATGCATAAGCATAATGTTGAATACTTGGCCTGTTAGATTTACAAAGCCTTTCACAACCAAGAGTAAAATAATTGTGCTAAATCTTGCATGACCTCCAGACACATGACATAGTTATTTTCCCTGACAACTTAGATTTGAGATGAAATGAGTATTAGTATATTTTCCAGTAAAACTCTTAAGGTTTCTGGATTTGGTAGTTTCTCAATTTCAGTGAAAGTGTTAATTGGATTAATGCTAGATATAGTGGTCTGGAGAAAGAAAAAAGAACATTTTGGAAGTTAAAACCAATTGCAAAAAGATGAGCAAGTAATTAAAAAGTAATACAAAAAAACACAAACCATACCTGGTTTAAAGAAGATTGATAATCCAAAGTCAATTGTCTTTAGTAGTGATTCCTCCTTCTTATCTACAAAAAGGAAATTCTCAGGTTTGAGATCACGATGCATCACTCCTAAAGAATGACAGGCTTCTACAACTCCAACAATAATCCTAGTAAGCTCTGCCGCCTTTCTTTCTGTATAATGTCCACGTTGGATAATCCTATCAAAAAGCTCACCCCCTGCACATAACTCCATAACAACATGAACCGCAACAGCATCCTCATAAGCCCCTTTTATTGAAATGACATTTGGATGCCCTGCCAAGTGGTGCATTATCTGAATTTCCCTTCTAACATCTTCCACATCGTCATTTGTTAGCAACTTTCTCTTGGCGATGGATTTGCAAGCATATTCCTTACCTGTTGCTTTCTCAACACAAAGAAATGTAGTTCCAAACTGCCCTTGTCCTAGTTTCTTTCCCAGAGTGAAAAAGTCCTTCAAATTACCAGTTTTGGTCAGCAAGACAGAATCAGTCTTAAGCCCCACACTAGACACCCTTTTGAAATGTCTGGGCTTCTTAGGCTTTGCCTCTTGCTCTTCTTTTGGTGGCTCTTGTTTCCGTTCTGACTCAGGAATTGTTACTTGTTCAGGTGGCTTACTTTGGACTGGCAAAGGTGATTCAGGGTCTTTGTGGGGAGTCATTGCTCCACTATGCACACTTTCCCCATTTCCAGTGCCAGTATCCTCAGGTGATCGGGATCGCCACATTGCAGCTGAGAGCGATTGAAAAACACCATTTTTGGAAATGCTTGGTCCAACGCAAGTATTCCCCATCTATTCTTGAATCCTCTATGTAAAAGAAAAAAAAAAAGCCTCAACTACACTCCCTCCACTTCCAACATAAATAAAGATCTACCGATTTTCCCTGAATACCAGCACGCTCATAAGGACCAAAAAGATCTAAGCTTTACTTTAATCCCAAAATCCAATATCATAAAAAAGTCAAAACCCACCTTAATTTTCAAGAAATGCTCTAGATACAACCCACAAATAAGCCCGTGAAATGTATATTTTATTCAATCAAACACAAGCCACTCTCACCAATCTTGGTTTCAGAAACACTCTAAAACAGTTCAATCAATAGAACAACAGTATTTTCACAAGCAAAACAGCATCTGCAAAAAATCAAAACAAAAAAATAAACACAAACAAGAAGTTAATATCTTGCTTGAAGAAGATAAGGGATCATCAAATGTCAAAAGGGAGATGAACTAACTGATAAAGAAACAACAACAAGCACAAAGGGAACTCCAAGAAAGTTAAAGAACTTTGATTTGTCTTCAGCAGATTCTGCAGCCCGCTAAGGTAAAGGACGGCCTCAGTAGAGCCGTCTCAAAACAACAAAGAAGAAAAGGTTGAGAAGGGATCTTAATGGCGAGAAAAAAAGGAAAAAAAGGAGGGGTGGGGCGGGGTGGGGTGGACAGGACTTGGTCTAAGCCTTTAGTGGGCTTTTGATTAATTTAAGTCTAATAACGTAAATCTATTGCAATTTGCACATTCATAGGAGGAGGAGGAGGAGGAGGCGGAGCATGTCAGCATCATCATCATCATCATCGTTATCATCTGTGCAGGTGGTTATATATGGACAACAAAGGTGATATAAGCTAAATACTAAAACCGCGTCTGCGGTCGAACTCCTCGAACACGAAAAGATTTCCATTGATACATTCATCTTGTTGGTGGTGTGTGGATGGCTTGTGTGTGTGGGTAATCTAACTTGAATGGAAACCGTCTCTGGTTTACTATTATATTTTCTTACTACTAAAAAAATCAAACCAATTTTAGTATGTTTTAGGATTATAATCTAAAAGATAATTTTTCAGACAAACAGTTGAAATTTTTGTAAGAAATTCTTTTTTTTTTTTTTCTTTTTATGTCCTAATTAATTTAGAGTTGAGCATAGTCAAATATTTTCACAAAAATTTAAAATCTTCTAACAGATTTAAAATTTCAAAAAGATAATAATAATAAAGTAAATAAATATACATATAAATATGTACAATGCATTTATATTCAATTAGTAACAATTACATTAGTTTATTTATTTGGTACTATTGTTTTTCTAAGTTGACACATATTTTAATTGTATTGATGATTATAGACAGTAAAAATTTGTAAAATGTAATTTAAATTAATTAAGTGGTAAATAAAATTATACGTAATTATTTATTACTTTTTATTATTTTATTGTGAAAAATCATATGTTAACACATGACGATGTAACACAACTAATCAATGATAATTGAAAAAATGTCTCGATCAATCAAAAAGTGTCACATCAACACCAAGTAACTTTTCTTTTTTTTTTTGTAAGTGGAATTTCATTAATAAATATAAAAATTACACGAGTGAATGATTTGAAATCATTCATGGTAATAGACAAAACACCAACCTAAAGAACTTAGGTGAAGAGAAAAGACTCAACCTAATAAAATTAGGTGAGTAACAAAACAACAACAACAAACAACAAAAAATAAGAAAATAAAAGACATGATATCTAAAGCTTCAAGCCTCCAGCCATCAACGGCAGATTTCTTTTGCACAATGAACTCGGTTTCATCCTCTTTTGTCAACGACTGACTAATCAATCCTTGGCATGGCAGCAATATTAGAGAAAGTCTAGGAAAAAAATAAAACTCGAGCAAGGGGCCCAGATTTAGACCGGGTTTAATAAATTTTTCTTCAAAAAGAAGAAAAAAAGTCTAAAAAATCAGAACAAAGAAGTGCAAAAGAGACACAAAAGATGGCAGAGTTTTAAAGATATTAGATAAAATGAAAAACATAGATAAAAACTACTAAAAAAGACAAGAACTAGAAGAAAAATGATATTAACTATATCTCCAACCAAGAGATAAACTCCAGCCGGAGCTGAAGTTCCTCTCTTGGCCAGGAGAGGAAGTTGAAGAGGGGGGCGGCAGCTGGCAAAGGATGAGGAGAGAAGGAGGAGAAATTAGGGTTAGGGAGAGAAAAGAGGTGTTCTGTATCAAAAGAGATATTTCAATAAAGTAACTCTTACCTTATTATCTCTTTTTTTTTATAGAAAAAGAGTAAAAGATCCTTCAAAAAAACAAGTTCTTGAAAATAGAAAAAAAAAAAAACAAAAAAAAAACCCTCTCATATCGAATTCTTTTTTTTAAAAAAAAATTAATTCGATTTTTTTGTTATAGATAATGTTTTATAGGATATCTTAGTACAGTTTCCTTAACATAATTGAAAAAAACGTAACATTCTAGATGAAGAGGAGCAGCTGTAAGAAAATGATTTAACGCGGAAAAAAAAAATGCATTAGAAGATAAAATAATAATACATCTTTCAAAGCAGACAAACAAACCAGGAATCAAAGAAGACACCACAAATCTCGCCACGACAAAGCCACCTTCCATATTCCATTTGTTTTATTTATTTGTTTTATAACATTATTTTCGTATATCTCTTAAAACATCAGTAAAAATATTATTTAATATTATTTTTAAATTGGAATTTTTTTTTTTTAAAATTACATTTAAACTCAAAAAAAAATGAGTTGTACTAGTTTAAATATCACCTGACATGACACTGTTCATGTATAGTGAGTTGGCAAAAATAAAAAATAAAAAATACACTCACTTACTATAAATATTCAATATATGCATATAAATATATATAATTCAAATAACAATATCATCATTAGTCATTACATTAATAAAATATATTATTTTTGTCCAACATTTACTAGACAATTTTTTAATTTGTTCACACCTTACTCTTCGTTTTTCGCAATTTACTTAATTTTTTTTTTTGAAAAAAATGAACAATCTAAAAAAAAATTCCAATGAAAAAATACCCTAAATTACTAATAAAATTAGAATACTTGTCAATTTAATTAACTTTATTATTCACTTTTGTTAAATTAATATTTACAACTTTTTATTTGAAATAAAATTATAATCACAGGAAGACAAAAAAAAAAAAAAAATTATTTCAAACAAAAATTATAAATATTGACTTATAAAAAGTTACGATATTAGTTTTTAAGATTACTTAAATTGATAAGTATTTTAACTTTATTCATGTCTTAGGAGATCTTACATCTATTATATCTAATATATTTAAAATTTTTTAAAATATATATATTATTTTAGATATTTCATTTCTCTCATAATTATTTTGAATTTTTAAGTTCTGATTAAGTTAAAATTAAATTATTTTAGATTTTTGTGAGAAAAAAAAATTCAAATTTTTAACATATTTATAGTACTAATTATTTTTATTATTAAGAAAATTAGTGAATTTTATTTTTTATTTTTTTAACATGTTTATGTATTAGGTGCGATTGGTTTTTTTTTTTTTTATTTGATCCCAAATGTATAATGAGTATTTGTATTTAGTTATTCTTTTCATAAAATTCGTTATTTGGACAAGTTAATTTTGTTAAAAAAAAAAAAAAATGAACCAAATACACTTATCCATTATATTTTATGGACTTACTAAATAATAAAGGAAGAAGAGGGACTAATCGCACAAATAATCCAAATATTAGAGATCAAATCTAATATTTTTCCTTTATTATTTTTATCATTTTATAATTAAAAAAGTTCCAACTGAATACTCTATTTAAAATAACTATATTCTTTTTAATTTAGACTGATATGATGATGACAATTTTAATAATACACACACACATATATATGTTAATTATTAATTATTAATAAAAAATAAAAATTTTATATTTTAAATTTTAAGAAATAATACAAAAAAAAAAAAAAAAAAAAAAAATCATTTTAATTTTTTCCCCTACTCTTTCATAGACTATAAATTTAAGTAGGTAACTTAAAAAGGGAAATGTGTAACACGCTCTTCTTTTGTTTAGAGTAATATGTTGTTTTATTTAATAATTTGACAATTAATTATTTAAATGGTTAAAAAATATTTTCTCCACAAAACATATAGTATTTAAAAGTATGTTAGCAATTAATATTTTTAATTAAGATTAAAAAAAAAATTGTTATAACACTATTAATTGTTTAGAGTGATGAGATTTTTTTTTTTAAAAAAAAAAATATATATTTTTTTTAATATGATTATATATATATATATTAAATTATAAAGTCTGAGTTAATAAAATTTAACAGTATTAATTTTTAAAGTTAATTAAATTAATCTTAATTTAATTAATCTCTTAAATTATGTCTTAAAAAATATTTTATGATATTTAATATTAAAATTTATTTATAACACATAATATTAAATTAATTATAAATTAATATATATTTAAGTAGACATATGTCAATTTATACTAATAATAATTTTATTATGTATTAAAATTTAAATTGTTTAGAAAATAAAGAATTGGCAAAAAAAATCATACTTTTTATATTTAATATATATATATATATAGGAAAATTGGTGAATTTAGTCTCCAATCTTTTGATTAGTTCATTTTCTTTATTTAGTAGATCCCTAATATATAATAAGTTGGTATATTTAGTCGTTTCCTTTACGAAATTTGACTTTTCCAAACAATAAATTTCGTGCGAAAATGATCAAATGCAACAATTTATTATACATTGGGGACCTACTAAATAAAAAAAAAAAAAAAATTCAATTACATCAAAATTATAAATATTAAAAACTAAATTCATCAATTTTCTTATATATATATATATATATATATATATATTAAATAAATAAAAATTTCTTAAATAAGTTTTCAAATTTAAATTTTATGTTTTAAAAATGGATAGAATAAATCGTCAATTTAGTCCCTTAAGTTTATGTTTTGATCTATTATGGTCCCTCTTATATTTAGTCGTTTCCTTTACGAAATTTGACTTTTCCAAACAATAAATTTCGTGTGAAAATAATCAAATGCAACAGTTTATTATACATTGGGGACCTACAAAATAAAAAAAAAAAATTCAATTACATCAAAATTATAAATATTAAAAACTAAATTCATCAATTTTCTTATATATATATATATATATATATATATATATATATTAAATAAATAAAAATTTCTTAAATAAAGTTTTCAAATTTAAAATTTATGTTTTAAAAAAGGATAGAATAAATCGCCAATTTAGTCCCTTAAGTTTATGTTTTGATCTATTATGGTTCCTCATGTTTAATTTTGTCCAAAGTAGTCCCTTAAAAATTTTCGAATTAACCAAAGTGGTCCTTTGATCGTTAACATCCAAATATTCCGTTAACTTCTTTCGATAAATTGCTAATTTAATCCCTTAAATTTATGTTTGTTCTATTAAGGTCCCTCATATTTAATTTTGTCCAAAGAATTCCCTTAAGAATTTTCTAATTAATCAAAATGGTCCTTTGATTGTTAACATCCAAATATTTCATTAACTTCCTTTGCGCATGCTTTTTGAGAGGGGTATTTTTGTATTTTTACACCCCTCTATCCCATTAAAAAATTAGTTTTTTTTATAAAAAATTTCTTCTTTAATTTTGAACAAAAACCCAAACTCAAACCCATCAAAATTTCTTCCTCATTCTCATTCTTCCCATACTCTACAATTCTTGCTACCTTCTCTTTTCCGGATTTTGAATAAAAACTCGAAGTGTCGAAGGGGAGTATGAGAAATCGAAGATCGAAAGGAAAAAACCCACATTGATACTCTCCTTATAAAATTTAATGATTGTTTTGATATTAATGGCCTTAATCTTGTTGGCTGTTGCCATTAAATCAATATCTTGATTTCTAAAGATAAACAAATTAAACTCGCGTTTTGTTATAAAAAAAATCATTCAAATCTTCCATTGTTTTCTCTATTCAAATTTGATGTTTCCTCTTCACAAAGTCAAAAGAAAATTGGAGACAATCAAAACCGGGGGAAGAAAGATTTAGCTATTTTCAGTAGACCATGGTTTGGCTCTACTAGAGCTTTATAGTCAGGAAAAAAATAGTTGTAAATGTGGATTGTTTTAGTTTGTTGAAGTAGAGGTTGAAAATAGTAGTGCATTTTTATTTTTTATTTTTTAGTAAATGCAGGTAGTAAAAGGATTAATTTTGATGGGTTTGAGTTAGGATTTTTGTTCAAAATTAAAGGGAATTTTTTTTTTTTAGAAAAAATGACTAATTTTTAAACAGTATAGAGGGGGTGTAAAAGGACAAAAATACCCCCTCTCAAAAAACATGCGCAAAGGAAGTTACTGGAATATTTGGAAGTTAACAGTTAAAAGACTACTTTGATTAATTCGAAAATTCTTAAGGGATTACTTTGGACAAAATTAAATGTGAGAGACCATAATAGATTAAACATAAACTTAAGGGACTAAATTGATAATTTATCAAAAAAAGTTAACGGAATATTTTGATGTTAACGGTCAAAGGATTACTTTGGTTAGTTCAAAAATTCTTAAATGACTACTTTGAATAAAATTAAATATGAGAAACCATAACAAATCAAAATATAAAATTAAAGGACTAAATTAGTAATTTATTCAAATGGATATTAAAAAGAGCTTTTACTTACTTCTAAAAAAAAAAAAAAAAAAAGCTTTCAGTTGAAAAGATAGTACGCAGACAATTCTGTTTGAGCTCCACAGTGATTATGACACAATTTAGGTTAAAAATTAAAAAAAAAATATATATATATATATATAAATAAAAAATTGGAAAATTAGTTTATTTAGTCTCTGAAGTATTGCGTTTTCGCTTGTTAGGTTTCTATTTTTTTTTTCTATCTATTAGATCTTTATAGTTTTTACGGGCAACCTATTTGATCCTTTTGACCAATAATTCAGCTCCTAAACATTGCTTTTAAAGCATCTCTACTGTTAATTTTCTTAAATTATTGTGTAAATGTCTTACACAATACCTATGCTCAAATCTAGGTAATAATTGTGGCCTGAATTATTGGTCGGAAGAACCTAATTGGTGACTCGTAAAAACTATGAAAACTTAATAGACAGAAAAAATAGATAAGAATCTAATTGACAAAAAAATACAACTTCAGAGACTAAATAAGCTAATTTTCCATAAAAAAAATTAAAAGAAAAAGAAATATAGGGAGTTTAGCGGTGACCGGCGACGTGACCCGTTGTGAATTTTCAATACCAATCCGCTAATAATAGATCGTCCTCGTGGGATTTAATGCCCCTAGCCCCACTGACCCCCGCCCCCCGCCCCCCGCCCCCCCCAACAACCAAAAAAAGCCCCTATTATGGTGGTGGCTGCTGCTCCAAACCTTTTTTTTTTTTTTTTAACTTTCTGTCGTTTTCTTTTCATGTCATTATCAATTGTGAGTCCAATTTATTCGTTTAGTTATCAAGAAAGCTTGGCTTAGTTAATATCAATTATTCAAAAAATATAAATTTGAGACATATTAAAAATAAAAATATCTTAAAATTAAAAAAAAAAATTTATTAATTTGCCTCATAGATTTTATTACAAATATATTTACTGGAGTTCTAATAAGAGGTAATATGATTTTTTTTTTTTTTTTAATTGTGTACCATAGAGTTTTGTCAGTCCCATATCGAATATATCACAATTCGAAACATATATTGGCACTTAGGTGTAGATTTTTTCTATATATAAATTATGCAAAATTATCATCAACCCAAAATTTTGACTTGAATTGTTGAAATTTCAAATGCTGTCTCACATATTAATCATTTTTAGGAGTTTTAAGACAGAAATAAAATATTTTTAATGTGTTTATAAAATTTTTAATTCTATTACAATTTTTTTTTTTGTTTTAAAATAAATTATAAATATTGATTTAGTTGTATTAATTTTTAAATTAATTAAATTAATAAATATTTTATTTCATTGGTGTTTTAAATAATGTCTAATATCACACCAAACGATGATGTTGAGTAGGCCATCTAATTCATAAATTCCTATACCTAACTCTTTTTTTTCAGTTAATAAAACATAGTTCAGTTGATAGTAGCCTCTCGTATGATTCGAAGGATCATGAGTTCCAAACACGACAAAAACAACAAATATTTCAAAATTTCCAAAAAAAAAAAAAAAAAAAAAATTTTTTATTTGTTAAAAAAAAAAAAAACAAAAAAAAAAAATATTTCAAAATTTAAAAAAAAAAAAAAAAAAAAATCTTTTTTCTTTTGTAAAAAAAAAAAAAAAAAAAACTCTTAAAAAACTCTTTTCTTCGTAAACAGTCCAATCCTACAGCCAGCCATCCATCCATCTAACACGACCCAAATTTGATGGGCCAGGGGAGAGTACAGAATGGTGTTAGTTTTTTTTGGGTAATTTTATATTCTTAATCAATTAATTTGAGGGATCTATGGGAAAGAGCTTCAAAATTAGAGTATATGATTGAAATTTGACACATAATTATCTCTGATAAAATTTGAATTCAGGACATTAACTTCGAATTCATGATATTAACTTGACAAGTCAGATGAAGACGTATAAGTTAAAAAAAAAAAAAAACACAATATTAGACTATTAGCTTGTTGTCAGGTTTTGCAGTTTTATGTCAAAGTTTCTGGTAGCGGAACAAATTTATTAATTGTGTCCAACACTCTCTGCATTTTTTGTTAATTATATTAAATATTTTATTATAAATAAAAGGGAAATATAAGAAAATAGAGAGAAGAGAATGTATGTAGAAAGAATGTCTGTCAACACCATTATCAAAAGGAATAAATGCCCTATTTATATATACAAATGTAGAGACTTTGAAGTAAAGAGTTAAAAGTGTGTAGGAGACTAAAAAGGGATATTCACTATTACATAAATTTATAACACTCCCCTTGAATATCCACTGTACAAGGAATATGCCTCATTAAAACTTTACTAGAAAAAAATTCAGTGGGAAAAAACCCTAGTGAAGGAAAAAGAGTATATATTCCCTTGTACACTTCCCCTGATCAAAAGTTACGTAAGGTCACTGAGTCACGCATTTCAATTTAACGCACTAATCTTTCAAATGTTGAAGTCGGTAATATCTTTGTAAGCAAATATGTCAAGTTGTTGCTTGACCGAATTTGTTGAATATCTATATCACTATTCTTCTGAAGATCATGAGTAAAGAGAATTTTGGTGACATATGTTTCGTGCGATCCTATTTAATATATCATTTCTTTCAATTGAGTTATACATGTTGTCTTCATAGAATATTGTAGGAAATCTCTTCTCAGAAGATAAACCACAAGTCTCCCAGCTATGTAAAATTATAGATCTTAACTAGACACATTCACGACTTACTTCGTGAATTGCTATAATCTTTACATGATTTGAAGAAGTAGCTACAAGTGTTTGTTTGGTAGAACGTCATAACGCAACAATGCCTAAAAGATAGCCTGCTTGTGATTTGGCCTTATGTGGATCAGACAAGTAGCCAACGTCAGCATAACCAATGAGTTGTGGTTTGGAATTGTTGACATACAATAATCTCATTTCAATCGTACCTCAGAGATATCGAAATACATGTTTAATTTCATTTCAATGTCTTCTAGTTGGACATAACTAAATCTTGCTAATAAATTAACAGCAAAAGCTATATCAAGTTTTGTATTATTATCAAGATACATTAGTGCATTTATTATACTAAGATATGATACTTCAAGATAAAGAAGTTCTTTATTATCCTCACGAGGTCAAAAAATGTCCATTTTTTTTTACATCAAGTGATCGAGCGACTATTGGAGTACCCAATATATGCGTTTTATCCATATAAAATCTTTTAAGGACCTTTTATATATAAGTTGATTAATTTACAAAATTTCAGTTCTCTTTTTCAAGTTCTCGATCTACAGGCCGAGATAAAATTTTATTTTTCCAAGATCTTTCATCTCAAATTCTCTTTTTAAAGAATCTACTACTCTTGAAATCTTTTCAGAAGTTCCAATAATATTTAAATCATTAACATATACAACAATTATAGAAAATCTGAAATTTTCTTTCTTAATGAAAATATACGGGCAAATTTGGTTATTTTGGTAACCTTCTTTTAACAAATAGTCACTGAGACGATCATACCATAGACGCCTTGATTGCTTTAATCCATACAAAGATCTTTATAATTTTATTGAATATAATTCTCAAGAATTTAAATTGTATATTTCAGACATCTTAAATCCTTTAGGGATTTTCATAAAGATATCATTAAGAGAGCCATGTGAATAGGCTACACTTACGTTCATAAGATGCACATTTAAAATTTTGATTAACTGCCAGACTAATGAGATACTAGAACATAATTGTATCCACCACAATAGAATATGTGACTTTGTAGTTAAAATTTTACAAAAATCCTTGTGCAACAAGGTGTGTTTTTTATCTCACAACTTCATCTTTCTTATTTGGTTGTTGCACAAATACCCATTTGTACTCTATGAGTATGACATCTTCAGGTGTTTGGACTACGAGTTCAAAAAATTTACGTTTTTCAAGTGAGTTTAATTATGTTTCAATTGCATTTTTTTAAAAATATAGTCAATCACATCTACATCAATACTCATTGACGGATGTAGGGTCATGATCACCATTATGATTCACAATAGCTAGCGTTACATTCTCTATAAAAATATTGTTGACAAATATTTATTTTCGGTTCGATTGTTTCTCCATAAAGACATAACTGACTGATATCTCATCATTCTCTTCTTTTTCAATATTTTCAGGTACCTGAACTTCTTCTGTAGTTATTCTTTTTGTTAAGTCTCTTGACTCTTCAAAAGTGACAATTTGTTCAATTGACTCATTTAGAACGTTTTTTCCTTTTCTTTTGCGGGGATTTTGATCGTGAGAACCAATTGGTTTATCACGCTTATAGCGTGCCATAGACTCATATTTTTATTTCACTAATGGATTGTCCTATCGGGACATCAATTCGTACGGAGCATTTGCAGTTAATATATGTGATTTAATCTACACTTTCTTTAGGTCAGTAAATATATCTAATAGTTTATATTATACAATGAGACTATTTTTTGAATTTCAAGTTCATATTACTTTGTATGGTGATCAAAATATTTCCAATATTATCAAGTTGTACTAGTGTTTCTCCCCAAATATTGGGAATTCTGATTCATGGGAATTGTAAAAAGATCTCCAATATCTCTTATGATAGGAGAATCAAATATTCTCAATCTCCTTTGAAGACCCATCTTTGCGTGTTGTGGTGGAGTTAGAGAAACATATATCACACATTCAAAAATTTTAAGATGAGAAATATTTGGCTATTGACCATAGGCAATTGTAAATAGGGTGAAACTTTTATAGGCATGATGCGCACAAATTCTGTTGCACAAAAAATTACATTGCTCTTAAGTAATAAAAAGTGTTGTTCTCGTAATTAAATGTATAGTTGTGAATTGTAATCGCTTAACAAACAACTCAACTAACCAATTTGTGTGTATGAACATGAGTTATAGGATGTTCTACACTTATGTCAATCACAATATTATCCAAATATATTGTGCTATTGGTCTTCTTATTTGAGCAATCAATTTTGAAAACATCAGGTTGCGAGTTGATAATAGTTATATATCAGACCATCTACTAAATATGTCATAAAATATCTATAAATGGTCTAATTTACGTTGATATCAAGCATCACATGAAATTCTTTAGATTGAAAAATCTTTAGGTTTTCAATAATTATCCATGTGATGGACAATAATTTTCTTTCGCATCATATTGAACCGGAATGTCCTAACCGGTCATGCAAAATAGTAAAATTCCTTGAACCAATAAACTTCTAATTTATGTTTAATTTCATTTCTTTATAAAATTATTGTAATTGTTCTTCCAGAACGTTCAATAATTGCTCTTTTGGAGCATTCAATTAATTTTGTACTACAAAGATTGTAGTAACATATGTAACATATTTTTATAAAATACCTTTTTTTCCTCCTTTCTTCAAGGATAATATAAATAGTTGCAATGTCTACAAGACATATTTCTTTATCCATATACTTCAATACAAAAAATATTGTAAATAAATATAAATAAATAAATAAATAAATAAGAGTAAATAAATATTAAAAAAATAAGACAGTTGAAAACTAAAATAAAATGTTGATGCATCTAACTTTAATTGATTGTGGGCGTGTGTTCGAGTCACGCTTAACGCAAATTTTATTTTTCATAGTTTCATGATCCACAAATGCGTGCTCGAATCCTGCAAGACACAAATATAATATATATACATATACATTGCTTTTTATTTTTATTTTTGATATAATTTTAGAAGTTACACAGAATACTTTAAGAAATAAAATAAAATAAAAAAATAAAGTATTCTACTAAAAAATTCATTAAAATATGAACTGTGTTTCTGTATATATATATATATATATAAGTCTTTGTGCACATAAAGACATATAAAAATAATGAAATAATTTTTTAATAAAATTTTATGAAAAAATATAAATATAATATCCTAGTAAATGAATACTAAAAGATAAAGATACCCAGAAAAAATAGAGGACAAAAAATCTTAAAATAAATGATAAATACAATACACAAAATTGATCGTTGCTCATGCACCAGCCGAGAATCGAACCCACGTTTGTATGCGTGGCAAGGTAATATTTTAACACTAGACAACTGGTGCTTGATATTTAATAAGCTACCATTGTTTAATTTTAATGTTTAATTTTTTATTTTTCTTTCTTTGCATTTTTTTTCATATAATTATTGTTAATTATTATTAGATTTTTTGAATTTTTTTTTTTTTAATTTCAAGACTTTACTAAA
>JAXGGT010000002.1:6558985-6613980 GCA_035583425.1 Marsdenia floribunda
CGAATTTATATAAATAATCGTATTCAAAATTTTAACCCAAACACGATTCATTCAATATATAATCGTGTTTAAAACTTCAACCCATTTAATAATCGTGTCAACTTAACCCAATTATTTACTTATTATTTAACACAAACTCAAAAATTATAAATTTACTTTTTTAACATCAATAGACAATAATACAATTAAAATTCTACCATTTATTAATATTAGATATATTAAATATTAATTATTCATCAAATTTATTAAATGACATTTATATATAAAGCTATAGATTATTAATTAGGAAAAAAAAAGAAAATTTTAACTAAAATATTTAATTAATAATTTTTTTTCTTCTAATTTTGTAGATTCGCAAATTACAATCGGAATAAGCTGATTCAACCCATTTAAATTTGAACGTGTGTCAGCTTGTTCTGATTTAAACATACGAACCTTCAACCTTAAAACTCGCTAATATTATATCGTGTTCGTATCGAATATTTGTATTGTATCTAATATTACCACTCCCTACTTAAACATCATGTATTCTTATTAAAATTAGAATCTAAAAATTTACAAACAAAATTTATTTATTAAACTTACTCAAAAATTCTTTAAAAATTAATAAAATCAAACTCAAACATTACATTTAATTCCATTACCATCTCCTTCTTCATGGCAAAAATGGGTGTCATGGGAAATAATTCGGAGAAAACTTTTCCAATTCCCACCCATAAAAACAAAAAATTCCCCATTTTTTTTAACTGTATTTTTTTTTTTTAATAATAATAATTTTTTTTTTTTTAATAATATTCTCATACATTTTGTGTGTTAAGAAATTCTGTCAATTATCAAAATATTCGTGTTACATAGTACAAGTGAATTAATTTTTATAATATTCTCGGTCACTGTGCATTCTGCGTGTTTGTTTCTGAATTTTTTCTCAAAAAAAAAAAAAAATTTTTTTTAAATTTTAAATTATTTTTAAAAGTAAAATTTTAAATAATAAAACAACGAACTCAATTAATAACAATTATACTTATAATTTATAATTTAAGAGATTATAAATTTACAATTAATTCTATAATTTAAAAAATTATAAATTTAAATCATCTCAAAGATAAAAAAAATCTCAAAAATTCAATAAATATAGAATAATTAAAAAAATATTACAAATTTACATCACGTTTAAAGAATATATATATATATATATATATATGAAATAACTTTACAATATTTTAGTTCATAGTGCAAATTTGTTTAGAGGATTTTCCAAAAATAAATATATTTTTTTAAAATAAATTTGCCTCGTTTTATAATTTTTTAAAATATAAAATTTTTAAATGCGTAAATTATAATATGTAATTTTTAGTTGTCTAAATTATAATATTAGTAATTATTTATAGAAAATTTAAATTTAAATATATTTTTTTAATATATATATATATATATGGAATCTTATGTATTATCAAATAAAATTTTATAATGATACTCGAATTTTAATTAAAACTATATTACAATTTTTTAGCTTTCAAAGTGACTCGAATTTAAATGTGACTATTACTAATTGAGCTAAATTATCTGATTAAAATTATATTTTAGTTAATTTTAAAACAATTGGCCAATTACTTTTTTACATAAAAATTATATGAATCAACTAATTAAATTAAAAGGTGTCTTATTTGTATTGAATTAATTAATCAAAAGACTACACATTAGCTCTATTTTATTTGATAATAATGTGTAGTTTAATTGGTAATAATTTTATGAAAAATTAGACATTTTAGTTTCCATATTATTTTGGTTTGAAAAAATTAATCCCTATTTTTTTCTTTAGCTTTTTTAGTCCCCAAATTAAAATTAATTGGACAAACAAGTCCTTCCAATCATATTTGTACCTATTTTCGGTGCTAAAAATCACTTAATTTGTACGTGTGCTATTAAAGAATAATATTTTTATTCATTAGATCTCTAGAAATGAATATGAGATTTAAGACGCAATAAAGAAATAAAAAAACAAATAATAATGGAAGAATTTTATATTTTTGATTACACCTGTAAATCATTATAATAAAAAAAATGGTCATTTTAGTCCCTAAACTAATTTGGTTTGGACAAAAGGTTTCTGTTTTTAATTTTTGAATAAACGAATCATCATTCTTTTTTTTTTTATTTGGACAAACGAGTCCTTTTGACTAATTTTTATCCAAAAATTTAACAAGAGAAGAGAAAAATTATGAGAAATTAAAAAATAAAATAAAATAATTATCATTACAATATGTAGAATAATAATAAATTATGTAAAAACTAACACATTTTTTCTAAATAAAATTGGTAAAAGGATCCGTTTGTCTAAACAAAAAAAAAAGAATGAGGATTCATTTATCCAAAAATTAAAAAATAAGAACCCTTTTGTCCAAACAAAAAAAATGAATTTTTTAATCCAAAAATAAAAAATAGGGATCTCTTTGTCCAAATAAAATTAGTGTGGGGAATATAATAACCAATTTTCAAAAAAAAAAAAAAAAAAAAATCTCTTCTTTATAAGCATATTTGTAAATCATGAAAACAAATAAAAATATGATTGAAATGCCTTATTTATCTAATTAATTTTAATTTGAAGACAAAAAAATTAAATAAAAATTAAAAATTAATTAATCCAAATAAAAATAATATGATATTAAAATATTCAATTTTTCTAATTTTATTTATAATTTATTGTGTATTCAAGTCACCAAACAATATCATTAAAAAAAAAAAAAAAAAACTCTATTTTATTTCGTTTCTTCTGTTTGTCTAACGTCTAACCCATTTCTCTCTCTTTTCGACATGTATGTGATAAAAGTTTTTTTTTTTTTTTTTTGAAAAAAAAAAATTACTTTGGTCATAAATACTAGGGGTTTTTTTTCTTTTCTTTTTCTTTTTTTTTTTTTTTTTTTTTTTTTAATTTATTAATCATTTATTAAATGTTGAACAATGGAATTTAATTGTTAAAAAAAATTATTAAAAATTCTGATCGTACTGCTGTTCAAACCCAGGAGGAACATAAAGACCCCAAATCATCAGAGCTAGGGTTTAATCCTAAACTTCATCAGTCTTCAGAAGCGGATTCTTTATCTGCTGTGGCGATGGAAGACGAGAAGTTAAAGCATCAGGATCAGCAACAACAGGAACAGTTGATTGAAGGTTTTGGGGATCGTTTCGATTCCGAAAATGCCCCCGATGAAGATGGGGAATGGAAGAAAGTTCTGGATGAGGAGATTCATCAAGTGATCTACAGAGAAGCGTTGCATGAGGCGGTTATGAATTTAGCTCTGGAGGATAGGAATGCTCTTGGAAGTGAGGTGAGTTTGAGGGATTCTGTTTGTAAGGAAATTGGTGGAAAAATGTTATCGGGTCTCGGAGAGGGTAGTGAAACTTACGAGAAAGATGAGAAAATCATTGTAGTGAATGGGGAGAGCAGTGATGCCAAGGGCAAAACTAGAGATTTTGATGAAAATGAGTGGCCAATAGGGAAAGAGGGGGATGACAGTGAAGTTGAGGAACACTATGAAACTGAAGAAGGGGAGAATGGTGGGGATCCCCTGTTGTCAAATGAAGACGGAAGGTATAATGACATTAGGAACTATAGTAAGAGGGTTTTATATCCTTTGAGGCCGGATGTAGAGGACTGTGCGTATTATATGAAGACAGGGAACTGTAAATTTGGGGCAAACTGCAAGTTTAATCACCCCCCGAAGAGGAGGAATCAGGTATATATAAATTATTATTATTATTATTTTGGATTGTATTTAATTTTTCTTTTTTTTTTTTAAGAAATATGTCTCAATTTGTGCGATCTACTAACAGAGTGGTTTGGATTTGGAAGATTGAGATTACGCTACCACTTAGAAAGGTTAAATTTTACTTTTATGTTCACTGATCATGAAAAACTAATCTTATCTTGCCCTTCAACGTTGTTATAATGAATAAATCACATCATTTTAGGGAAGAAATTCCCCGCGCTGTAGTCAGAAGTCTCATGTCAGCAGATTTTCTTAGATATATATTTCATTAAGGAATAAAATGGATTTAGGAGTTGCAGTTCTGAGTTCTGTATGCTTAATTAGTAGCTTGGTCAATGATTATTCCACTGGAAGAAAGAAGTAAGTGTGTATATCTACCAACATGGATTTTTTCTGTCCACATGCATTCTTTTAGATTCAGAATGTTCTGTTATTCTGCAATTGATGGAGTCCCATGAATAGTTTATGCATTGCTCGTCCCAGTTGAATGACTGTCAGTGGTTGTGTGGCCTATGTTGTCAGGTTTATTTTGGTTATGTTTATCATACAGAAATGGGACCAAAGTCCATTTCTGATTAGTATTCAGAACATAGGAATGTTTGTGATGGATTGCTTGTTTAAGTGGATGCAGGTCACGGCCTGATAATTTGTCACTGTTTTTTTAGTTTTTAATTCTGTTAGTTCATTCTGGTGTTGTAGAGTGATTGATAGTGGCTGTCTTTTAATTTACCTTGCTTCTAGGATGTGTTAAATTTGAATGCTTTTGTCATCAACCATGATATCCAGGATTAGCCCTTTCTTGCTGATTTATTGCCATTGTACTTATTGCTGGACGAGAAAAATTTGTGCCTTTTTTTTTTTTTTTTTTGTGGTTTGCTTAGTTACTTGGGCACTTCTGGAGGGGTTTGTTTGTCAGGGTACAAATCTGACATGGAGACACTTAGATCCAGATGCAAAACTTGACATTGATCCTTGGGGAACTGTGAACTCCTATTAAGCCCTAAGTGGTTTTTAGTTTGGACTACAACTTATGACTTTTGGTGAAGTTCTAGGAGTGGGGGTCCCATGGAAAAGTTTTAGTTTTGTTTTCTACCTATGACGTTTACTGTTAGTTTGGGAATTAGTTTTCACATAGGCTACCCGTTTCAACCAGAAGTATATTGAGTAACATTTTCTAATATTTTTGAGGAGCAGCCAACCTATGGTAAAAGTACATGTTCTTCAGAAGCTCCATAGAGAATAATATTTTCTAGAAATTTGGAGCAAAGTTTACATTTCCTGAACCTTTGGGAGGCCTAGGTACCACAATATGAAATTTCCTAGAATTTTGGGGTGAATAGTGAAATTTTCCAAAATAATGGCCCTGCATGTCTCTGCAATTATCTGCTACTGCTCAAAACATACTTGAACCAGTTACATGCTGCTCTAGTGTCAATGATGGTGCTTATGGTTTTACAAGTTTATGCTTGAAATGTGCGAATCATGTTTTATGAAAAAAAACTTTCAACTGAAGAAAACAGGAACTTTCAAAGCCTTTAAAATATTACTCTATATTCTTCATGTCCCTTTTTCATTTTGGATTTGTGCCAAAATAGTAGTCCTCATCCCTAATAAACTTATAGTTTATGATTTATTTTTTTCCAAATCTTCACTTATTTAAATATATTAATGAATAGTTTTTCTAACTTTTTATTTTTCCCAAGAAACTCTTACTTCTGCCAAATTGATTTTTCAGAAGAAGGGAGACATAGATATAGTTGATGAAGATTTCTTTTCTTAATATATTATGGATGGGCATTTTGGGCAACTTGTATTTTTATACCATCAAATTCAATGAATCCTTAATATGCATGAGAAAAAGGAAAGAGGTAATGTGAAGAAACAAAGGAGCACAGAGTATAGTATGGATATTGGACTTAGAAGCAAAAACCATATCTTATTCCTGCAATCCTAACATTTGGAACAGGGAAAAGCATTTTAGAACTTTTGGTATTCTCGTGATGCATTAATTTTAGTTTTGTTCATTTATCTGAGAAGTGAATCTATACAAATGCATTTGAGGGAGAATACTAGGGGAGGAGGTGGGTATATATAATTTGTCTTGCTTTTGGTGCATAGTTGTTAGAGTTGTGTGTTCTATTTTCATAATTTAGTTTGGAAGGTGAAATATTTGAAACAAAATTGCAGTGCCTTAAACCAGAAAATATTTTTTATCATTTTCTGTGACTTTTATGAGTACGTTCCATAATTTTTATACATCTTATTATTTCTAGACATATCTCCTTGAGGTATTGCATTGCTTTGTTGGTTGTGATTCCTGATCTTGTGCCTTGGCAGGGTGTTAATAAAGAGAAACCAAAGCCAAAAGAAGACTTTGAACGGCCTGTACAGACTGAATGCAAGGTTAATATTGCTTATTGTTTTCTGGAATTATCTGTTAGTTTGATAAGCTGGGTAAGACTGGAATGGAACAGTTTTACTCTGCTGGTAACCTTTTATTTTGTTAACAAATTCTTTTCCAGTAAATTGCATTTTTGATATTTTGAAATCTAAAATTAAAAGTCAAATTTAGCCCCTACGTTTTTGGCACTTCGGTTCTGTTTATGGTTCAGTTTCATATTTTTTTGTCCAAAGTCTGCCATTTAAACTGGTAATGGCTTCTGCATAACCTATTTGAGCTATTTTTAGTCTTTTTTTTCTGTTGCATTTCTTTGACTTATTCCGTTGTTGATATATTCCTGAATAACATTTGTTTTTCCTTTTTTGGATGACTTCTTGCAGTACTATTTGACATCAGGTGGGTGTAAATTTGGGAAAGCTTGCAAATATAGTCATAGCAGGGAGAGAAGTATAGTGGCTCCCGTTCTGGAGTTTAACTTTCTAGGCCTCCCAATTCGAGTGGTATTATATCTTTCATACTTCTTTTCAAGATTGGATAATATTATCTTAACACATGTTGTTATTTATTGTTCATGAAATATGATAGTAATGGAAACTCAAACAGGGAGAAAAGGAATGCCCCTACTACATGCGCACTGGTTCCTGCAAATATGGATCCAACTGCAGGTTTAATCATCCTGATCCTACCTCCGTATCAGGACCTGATCCTTTGTCTGGTTATGGTAATGGTGGCTCAGTCCAATTACAAGGTGCTTCTCAGTCAACTCCTGCTTCCTGGCCTTCATTGCCAAATCCAGTAATATTTGCACCTACCCATGCCAATCCTCCATCGAATCCAGATTGGAACAGCTATCAGGTAGTCTTTTTCTCATTCCCCTGATTAGTTTACAGTTTGTACTTGTGCTTTTCTTGTGCTAATTACCATCTTGATTCTTGAAACTATAATGTTTTTCATTTTGGTATCATTTTATTTTATGGAAACATTTGCATTGTTAATCAGTTGATGCTCTTATGAATATCCTTTGATTTTTCTACTTGTGGTTGGGTATCTTTAACTGATTAATTTCAATGTTATTTATTATAAATTGTATGTTAATTTGTTCATGCTACGATTTATTTCTCTTGTGACTGGATTAAAGCGTGGTTTTAGTACATGTTCTACTGAAATTAAAGGATAGAATCAGACAAAGCACATATTGAAGTCAAACCAAAAGAATCACCTAAGGAACTTGGTGTAAAATAATGTATACAGGCCATTTCTCATTGTCATGGAGAAAGAATAATTAGCATTCCTCCACACTAAACCACTGCACCAAGTTTCTTATTGCATCATCACTTAATATTCTAGAATTTCTGGTGATTGATATTTGCTTCATATACATATGAACTCTGATGCAATTACGTTTAAGTGAAAGAATAGTGCTCGTGAATGGATTCAGTCTGTCTTCATTTGTTGGCTTCTTAATGCAACTTGTCCTGTATGCTCTACCATATTTATGATTTAACTTGGGAAGTTGCTCATTTGATTCCCAAAATTGAATTACCTTGTAAACTGTTTGTTTATGGTTAAGGCTCCAACTTATCCAACATCTGAGAAGAGTTTACCCACACCACCTGCATTTGCTATGAACAATCCACCAAATGAGAGCAACTTCTATTCACACCATCGTCAACAGATGCCAATTGATGAATATCCTGAGCGTCCTGGTCAACCCGAATGCAGTTACTTCTTAAAAACTGGAGACTGTAAGTACAAGTCTAATTGCAGATATCACCATCCTAAGGCTCGAATTTCCAAGCCAGCATCATGTCCTCTGAGTGAGAAGGGCTTGCCGCTAAGACCTGTAAGTTGTTGGAAAAGGAATTATGTTTCTTAGTTACTGCTAGAGAATCATTTTGGGATAAAACAGTTTTTTCCTGAATTCTTTTGTAATAATGGAGCTCTGTTCTTGATCTTGCCATCAGCTTTTTCTATTTTGTTTTTATCAGGTCTGCACAAGGATGTGAATTTTAACATGCAAGCACCCAATTCCCATTTTTATTTCAATTATCTTTGACATATAGACAGCCTACCTGCCTGCCTGGTCTGGTCTGGTCCTTCTAATCCTTTCCTTTCTTCACTTTTTTTTACAGGATCAGTCAATTTGCTCTTTTTATAGTAGGTATGGCATCTGCAAATACGGACCTGCCTGCAAATTTGACCATCCAGAGAACTGGGGCGACACAGCACCTTCTTCCATTGGAGCTAGAATGATGAGACAGGAAATGGAAGCAGGTCTCTCTTAGATCAAGCAGTTTGACAAACTTTCTTACCCAAACTCCTAGGATTTTGGCTGGATTCAGGACTTTTGAAACTTGGAAAAACTCTTGCATTCAAGTTGGATTATCTATTTTCATACAGCTCTTTTTTTCCCTTTTTTTTGAGAAAGGGGAAGGATAATTATGTATCTTTCATGTGTAATGAATGTTAAAGCGCAAGCAAAGATAGGATCTGTAAATTATCTCTTAACTTATGTCAAAGTGTAGTTGACTTAGTTGTACTGTTTATGCTTCTTGTCTCTGATGCATACTTCTGCAAGTGAGAGACTTATATGCTCTCTAGTTCACTTCCAATGTTACAGAACCAAATGCAAATTTTTTACAAGATTTTATAAAACAATTTATTTTCATTATACTGTCTTAATTAGAAAGTGGAATATATTTGTATATATTATAAAAACATGATTTATTTGTATATTATGAAATAAATAAAGTAGTTAATGAATTTTTTGTTATTATGTTAGGCCATTATAATAATTTCTAACATATTTAATTTCTTTTTTAAGAAAATAAATAAATAAATAATTTTTATAATGTACTACATTTGATTGGTCAAAATATTCATTATAATTTATGTCAAATTATAGATATTATATTTATTAAAAATTTAAGTAAGTTTGAATGCCATGTAATATCTAATTTAATATAACACCTTATCTAATATCTAATACCCTATAAAAGTGCTAAAAGTGTAAAGGTGTTTTCTTTTTGTGAAGAATTATAAATGTTATAATTGACAATAAAACAATAAAGTGATATTATAATGATTCAAAATTAATGATAAAGGGAGTTCTTCAGTTTTTGAGTCTCTTGATTCGTCACTATCTTCTTCATTTTCATGTTGTCTGGAGGATACTCATTCTTTCAGGGAGAAAGCCTCCGACCAGAATTCTGATGGTTTAGAGGAAGAAATCCTGGGATTGAGAAATCGGGTGCAAGATCTTCAAAAGTGGGAACTAGAGTTGGAGGCAAGGTATCTTCGTTATACTAGCATGTAATGGTAGCAATATCTAATCCTACACGACATTAGCAGGTTAGGATTGAGGATAAACAGGTTCATATCAGAGCGGGTCAACCTGTTTAATGATAATCGTGTTTGGGTTGTAAACGAGTTAAACGTAACCGTTTAAATAATAATTAATTTTTATTTTAATTGTTATTATTATTTTTAATTATATATTCTAATTTATTATTAAATTATTTTTATTATTTTTAAATTTTAATATTTTACATATAATGAAATTACATAATATTGATATTTTTATAAGTTAAATAGGTAAATAATCGGGTTAGTGGTTAATATCGTATAATCGTGTTGGGAGATTAATGGGTTTTGAATCATATACGTGTCATAATCAAGTTGGCGGGTTGACACGATTAATTTTTGTGTTGTGTTCGGGTTTAATTTTTTCGTGTCATTTCGGGTTTGTGTTGACATGTTAAGTATAATTACTTTAGCTCAATCCGACACGATTGCCACCCCTACTAGCATGAAGGAGCAAGAAATGGTTGTTATGGAGCTCCAAAACAAGTTATTCTTGGAGATATCTAAAGTTGACTTCTTGGGTAGGGAACTTTTGATGGTGGAAGCAAAGATGCAGAGGTTTGAAATATGGTATTTGAATATTTAAAAATCATGGAGCTACTTGAAGCATCGATATCAAAACATAGGTTGCTTCAAAGGCATGTGAAGGAGCACTCGTGGGGAAAAAAAAAAAAAGGAAGAACAATCTTCCATTATAAAGGAAAAGTATCTGCTCATTGATGCTAAGGAAGAAGAAATGTCAAGGAATTATGAGGAGATAGAAAAAATGGATAATGTCATCAGGAAAATGGGGGCAGAAATTGAGCAACTGAAAATGGTTGTTGGAAGAAAAGCTGATTTCATCTACTCAAGAGACTTTTTATTGTTACTGAAGCAAATTGAAGAACTGAAGGAAAGGTACGTACATAAAAGACTTGGAATTGTAAAGCCAGCTCTTTTCATTCTTACTCAAGTGCAACACTAAAACTCCTTGCAACTTATCTCATCTTGAAATCATCTCTGTGGATAATTTTGTCTTGCTACTATTCCCAGCTACGATGGGATTTTTTAACTAGACATTTAGATCTCTCAGTGTCAAATTGGCCAAGCAAATGCTCTTTTTGTGCAGTTCCACAACAAGAGCCTTGAATCCCTCCTCCAAAATACATGAGATCAGAGAAGCCTAGACATGTATAATACATCTTGAACTTCAGTGGTTAGTTATCTCACTCAATTGAGGCCTAAAAAGCACACTTTTGAAATGTTTCCTTTTATAAACCCATCACTCCTAGGCAAGAGTATGATAGAACAGAATGATATGTCTGATTATTTTGGAATTCAGAAGGCTCCATCTGATTTTGATTGAATGATCTTTCCTACTCTCCTACTCCCTAACCAAAAAAACAATGTCACCTTTTATTCCTCTTTCAAGTTAACTTAATAGAGAAATTGCAGCAATCAACAAAGAAACACAAATAGAGATGTGGAAACAAAAGAATTATACAACATGTGCAGCAGAGAACAAGGAGGTAAGTCAAAACATGCAAAATTTCCTTCTCAATTTAACATGGTGAAAAATGACCAATAATCAAGTTAAAAGTTTGGTTACCATTATGTGATTGAAACAATCTTCTTGCTCTACCTGAATGCATACCAATGTGAGGACATAGTGATAAAAAGATCAAGCAAAACCTGCAAGTTTGAAAAATTATTATTATGTAAATTGGCTAAATAGAAAGGGCCAGATTACATTCATGATGGGTTGAAGGTAGAGGTGCAATAGTTCCCAATGAAGACAAATAAAAGAAACTCATATCTGCTTTCACCAAATCCTCAAATTAACAAATAAGTTTCACCAAAAAAAAAGAAAGATATATACAGTTCAAACAGGTTTATGAGAATAATAGATGAATAGAAATCCAGAAATTAACTTGCAACATTGTTGATAGAACCTTTGTTTGATGCCATTGACAATGACTTTTGCTACTTTTTATTGAATCTCAAAAACTTTATGCCTCTTGTGATAGTTCTTTGGGGAGTTGAGATCTTTCTTATAGCCGTGTACTTGGCAAATTGGTGTTTAAACTTCTAGCTCGTGCTCTCTTACTGGGAGGAATAAGAGACTCTGTTGAAGTAAAATTTGCTTTAGTGTGAGCATCTCTGTGATAAAAAAAAAAATATCCCCAATTTCAAATCAATCAGTGATGAGTCCCTGCAATTTGAGTCTACAATTGAGCTTGATATTTTTCTTGCTTAGGAAGTTGATGAATATCTCAAAGATAACATGTCTCATGTATAAATTATAATTCTCTATTTGTTCAATTGAATTTTAAATGACACCAAAATTTTAAAATTCTAATGTAACTGCCATAATATGACTAATGATCTTGAAGAAAATATATAACTTTTGTCTTTTTTTAGCAAATACAAGCATAGCATTTTATTTTCAACAAACATACAAATAGCAACTTTATTTTTAGCATACACACAAATAGCAATTTTATTTTCAGTAAACACACACAACAATTTTATTTTCAACAAACACTCACATAGCATTTTTATTTTCTAGAAAAAAAAAAATCGTACATGCAGTGGTAGTTTGTAGAGAAAAAGGGCTATTAAAGGGAAAAATTTTTTTCCATCTATAAAAAAGCTAGCTTATAATTCTTCTCTATTGTTTTCTGTGTATTCATCTTCCACTAATTGTGAAGAAAATGGTTGTCATGATATTCATAATTGATGATATAATCTGTGATCAAGAATCCAAATTTGATAGGAAGATTAAGAGTAGATTTGAATTGAAAAAAGAACAATATTTGTGCATTTCATTTAACAATTCTGTTCACGGTGGTTTGAATACATGTGTTTTTATATCCATGTGTGTTTATTTTATCTAGCTTCAACACCTATATGTAGGATGTGTTTTAAGCACCATGAATTATTTGCTTCATAAAGATAATTGGAAATATTTCTAATTGTTTAGAAAAAATTACTCAATGTAGTAGAAAACATGACAAGTACACAAAATGCATATCTCTAAAATAAATAAATGAAATTGCAAGATAATTATGTAGGCGTCACTCAAGTAGACACAAAATGTTGCAAGTGGATCCAAATTTTCTTAATAAAATTAACCCTAGAAATGAAGAATGTTTCTTAGGAAGTTGAGCTTAGAAAATCTCCATGGAGAATGTTTCCTGAATAGAAGAAATGTTATAGAACATTTCACAAGTTAAATATATGGATATATTTTGAAAGTAATGGGACTTGACTGCAAAATGAAGAACAAATTTTTCGGTCCGACATCTCTGTAGATTTTAAGATGGAGTCTTGGGGATAATAACTTCCAAACCATATGCCCTAAAGAAGAATTAAATTTGATTACCAAAACCTAAGAAAAAAAAGTCCCTCTCAAGATTCAATTTTACCCATATAAAATAGTGTTGCTAAGAAATTCTAGAAACTAAATGCATCCTATGTCTTCAATTACTAGGATACAAAAATGTCAAATCCTTCAAAGAGTTGACAAACATATAAAAGAGTGAACATGTTACAAATTTATGTTTACACGATACCAACTAATCTAAAATAATTATTAATCTACCAACAATAAATTCGTATAAAATTAACTCTAAGTAATTTATAATAAATCATGTTCCTTTTGAAAAATAAACTCTAATATCAAATTTTAAATAATTACGTATATAAATATAATTTTAAACTCTAATATAATTTTATTAAACTTTAAAAGAATTTTTTACAAAGTCATCTGTTACTTTTTTTTTGAACTTTTTGCCAATTTTTGTATCATCCCAAAGAAGTATGTTTATTGTCCCAAGTTGAAATAAAAGGACAAGATATACCCCAAATTTTCACTTTAAAAATTAATGTATTAGTATATAGCATACTATTCAAATATGTCACTATTATTCAGAAGTATAAAGATGAAGATTCAAATACTTTGGTCTACCAATAACATTGTAATGCATAACTTTCTCAAATACCTTTGATAATTGTATAAGCATAAAATAAAATTAAAAAAGAAAAAATAAATAAATTTCAAGCTTCTTGAACACTGTCATACCATAATCATAATTATCATGGTAATGCCCACGTGTTAATGACTAGAAATCAAGCAAACTTTTAGAGTGTTAGTATATGAAAATAGAAGAATAAAATAGAACATCATGGTTTACTTACCACAACAGTAAGTAAATTCTTAGTAAGGCTTTCTTATGAAAAGTTTACTTTCTCAAATGGCAATTGCACAATTCCAATTTTATCTGCTCTATATTCAACTTTTTCCTTCTTGAATTCTTCTATGGCCTAAAAAAAAGAAGAAAACAAACAAATAAATGAGCTAATCTTTTTCCCTTTTCATAAAAATAGCCTTAAAAACCATGATGAAATTCATTTGAAGAAAAAAAAAAAAAAAAGACAAAATCATACCAATTAAAGTGAAATTGGCATTGAGAAACTGTAATGACCATGTAAAACCATTTTATACAAAACCATAATACAATACTAAAAAACATGTTAATATAAATACAATCATAATATAAATATTTACTAAAACCATTCTACTATGACAATAATGCATTTTTAATGCATATTTTTTTTAATAGTCCTACTTTATATGCTTATTTTTTCATTTTACAAGTATTTAAATATTGAAGTTCCGTTTATGTCTTTAACATGTGAAAATGAAATCTCAGGTAATTAATATAAAAATAAACATGTTTGATATTCTATGCATGTTTAATCGTATTTTAAATGAGTTTTTTTTTTTTTTTTTTTTTTTTTTTTTTTTTTTTTTTTTTTTTTTTTTTTTTTTTTTTTTTTTTTTTTTTTTGCATATGAGATGAAGAAATTGAAATTGAAGTACATGAGATCAAAATATTTAAATTTGACGACTGCAAAACGAAAAGAATACATAGAAAGAGTTTCAAAAGCAAGAAATAAAAGAAAAGTTAATATTAAACCCATTTTTAAAAATACGCAACACAAGTTGTTTCTTATGGCTCAAATGACTCTATATCAATGTGAAGCTATGCTTTACATATTTTTAAACTACCATGTTTTTTATAGTTATAACATCCTTTATTTATTCATTCAGTTATTTTTATTTTCAATTTAGATTAAAATTTTTAGTGTACTATTATCCTTTTTTGTAAGAGATCACATTTTATATGAACAAAAATGTTTTATATTGCATAAGTTAAAAAAGTAAAGATCTGTCAACATTGTGATGCTATGAGATTTAAATATGAATCACCAACTTTTTGTTGTGATAATGGGAAGATCAAACTAGCTTTTTCAGATGTTCCACAAGAATTATTTGATTTGTTTACTTCACAAACGAAAGAATCTAATTTGTTCTTGAAGCATATTCCTACATATAATTCTATTTTTGCATTTACATCTTTTGGAGTGCATTAATCAATACCAATAACACCAATAAAATTATTTAATAACGTATATTATTATAACTCAAATATTATATATTTATTGAATATATTTAAATATTATTTAAATAAATATACATATAATAGATATAAATAAATATTATATTATTTAATATATCAATTAATCATTTATAATCTATATGACACTAATTAAAATTCAAAAATAAGTCAGCATTTATGAAAAACTAATATTACACATTTCAAGAATAACTTATATATTAAACATTTGTTCAATTGATTTTTTTTGTTCAACATTTTTTATCTATAACTAATATTTCTTCACCTAATTATTTGAAGAATTGTTACTTGTTCAATTTTTTTTTTCACACCGTACAACTTTCCTATTATTACTCTTATGAATCATGAAATGAATCATTTGTAACCTACATTATATTAATTTAAATTCAAAAATGGGTCAGCATTTATGAAAAATTGAATTACACATTTCAAAAATAATTGATATATTAAGCATTTATTCAACATTTGTTCAACTAATCTTTTTGTTCATCATTTTTTATCTGTAACTATTATTTCTTCAACTAATTATTTCAAGAATTGTTGCTTATTCATTTTTTTTCCCATAGTACAACTTTCCTATTGATATCCTATTGAGCTATGAGAACTTACCTCGTTGTAGATATTTGTGTGCTTCCTTTATTTTGGTACATTTTTGGAGAACCAAGACATTCTTACCTGAAAGTTGATGAAAATAGATTAACAGTATAGAAAATTAAGTAAAAATACAAAACCCAATAACAGATAATTAATAATAATTATAAGTTTAAAAATTAATAACTGATAATTAAATGTCTCCAACAATTGCATTCCTCTATAAAAGGATAAGTCTTAACATTTTGTCAATTGCATTTTTGCATTCTATCAACAATTCCTACAAGCATATTCCTAAACAACTTTGAAAAAAGTAACAAAAATTCCTTCCATTCACAAGGTATTATTTTAAATTACTTTATTTGTTATTTTATTTATTTTTGTAATATCATTTTACATAATTAACCTAATTTTTTTCCTAAACAGGCATGGCTACTTTTGAAGAAAATGTAGAAGTTAAAGTTGTAACAATCAATTCATTGTAGCCAAATGAAAGAAAGATAAATCCAATAAAGCTAGTGCTTTTATGTATTGGAGAAACAGAACACTATCGAAAAAAATAAACAAGTCCAAATTAAAAAATTAATTTTTTGTGATAATGAAATAAATTTTTTGTCTAAGTGGGTGTAATTTTCGTGATGATTTTATGTCATACATACAATGAGATATGGTTATCTGATGTTTCTTTCCTTTTTTGATCCCCTTACCCCTTTTTTCTAAATAACATGTTTAAACAGGGAAGTTAGCTAGGTCTAAATTCTCAAAGAAATGATATTGGTTAATTGTTGATTATGCTAGCCCCTTTTTCCCTCTTTTCTTTTCTTGTCTTTGTTCTCTATTTTTGTTTCCCTTATCTTTTCTTATGGATAATTTACACCCACTTAGACAGAAATTTCTCACAATATTATATATTTGTTATGAATGATGAGGATGCTTTGTGCATAGATAATTTTACTTACGTAAATTAAAGTTGTTTCTTAGAGCCATTTAGTCATGCATGGGTTTAAGAAAAGATGAACTCACGTTATATATACTGTGGGGGTATGGTCCTATGATGTTTCCATCCTTTTTTGATCCCCTCCTTTTCCCCTCTTTTCTAAGTAACATGTTTAAATAGGGAAGCTAGCTCTATATTCTCAAAGAAATGATATTGGTTGTTCTCAAATAAATTTCGAGTCTGCAAAATTATAGACAAGAAAAATATGGACAAATAAATTTATTAAAATATATAGATACAAATCTCTTGTAATTTTCTGAATTTGCGGAAATGGCACTCTGATTCTTTTCTTCAGTAGGAAACGCTAATTTGTTGATGATGCCCTTGATTTTTGGATCGAACGAGATTTGGTGACAAACACCAAATCTTTTGTTGTTGAAGTCTCCTCGACTTATTTGATGAAGAACGCCTTGAAGAACACTTTGAATATTTGAAGAACGCCTCGAAGAACTCCTTGAATATTTGAAGAAGACTCGAAGAACGTCTCTAATATTTGAAGAAGACTCGAACTTTTAGAGCTCCTACTTTGAAGTTCAGATTTTCTCCGATATTGATTTTGATGTATTTTGATGATGCATCCGTTGATATGTGTAAACTTGATGTGACATCCTATTTATAAGCCAAAGTTGAAAAAAATTTAGGTACCCCGAATCTCAAATATTTCAATATTTACTTGGTATAATATCTTCGAGATATATTTAGATACAATTCTTGATTGTCTAGATCCCGAAAATAAGGATTAGACAATTGCCAAGATCTCCAAGATATTCAAGAAAGATCCAAAGAAGAATTAGACAATTTATTGAAAGTCTTTTGATTAGGGTTATTCCCAAACTAATTCACGGGCTTCCTATGTGTTGGATTGATATGATATTTGCCCAAGATTATATTTCACATGGCCTTTTCACAAATAGTCCAAAATAATTGAACTTCTACGGACTTTATTTAAATAATCAAGACTAAATATTTTTTTAGTAGTCTTAATTAATTAAATCATTTTTTTTGCCAAAATTTCTTTGTCTACAATGCTAGCCCCTTTCCCCTCTTTTATTTTCATGTCTTTGTTAATTGAAATGATCTAACCTATACACCTATACTTACAAAAAATAAACAAATAAACGTGGCTAAAGTGAAAAATAAATTAAATCTCAAGGACCTCCAAGGATGCTTCATATTCTTTAATCTATCACAATTTTTTTTTTCTATTCTAAAAAAGAAAAATCATAAAACATTAACATGCTTTTTAATGTTAAAACACTAGCAAGTTTTTTGAATCCTAACATATTCTTCTTTGCAGATTTTTCTTTAATCAAGCTTCCCCTTTGGTTTTGAATTTTATTGTTTATTAAATTTATCTTTTCTAATTGATCAATTTTACAAGGAACAAAGATATGAGCAATCATGTTTGGAAATACAATTCAACGATTCGATGGAATATTCAAAAGAAATGTGACATATATATATTGTGTAATGCGATGGTAAAGTTGGGAAATAATAACTTCCTAAATGTGCATTCAAAATTTGAATTGGAGCTTCAAATGAATACAATTGTTACTGAAGCAATAGAGGATGTGAAGAAAGTAACAATTAATTACCAATTCAAATAGTACGATGAAGTGAAATACATGGAAGAAAATGAAATAACATGTAAATTTATTTATATTATTTAATGTTTCAAATTCAATATATTTTTACTAACAAATAATAACAAATGATTTACTTAGTACTAGTCTCTCACATTCAATCTCTTGGATTCCATGCACTTCAATTCGATTAATAACAACACCAAATGTGTTTATATATGTTGAATATGTGTTTTGGTTATTCCATATGTGTTCTCATTACAGTCTAGGATTAAATATGTTTCATATATCTTCCACTCTGTCTTAAAATCAAAGGGTTAACGTATAAGATGTCTATTATCAAGAGTTATATAATGGTATATAAATTTTACCTACTTCCATCATTTGAGGGTTCTAAGCAGAGAAAATCAATTTTCCTATAGTAATTGAAAATCTCTATACTTAAACAACTCTTACAAAATAAATACTTTTAATTTGTATATCCTACAAATATAGAAAATGCTGACAAGAAGGTATGCACAAAGGATAAAGAGCATAGGAATTTATCCTACTTACAAAATTCAAATGATCATCATTATTTATGTCTCAACTAGAAAACTGAATGTATATACCTCTATGGTTTGTTTGATTCTTTTTGACAAATGCAGGTTGCAAACAACCAAAATTATGATGTGGATGATTTAGCAAACAATAAAGGGGCTATATTAGCTAGCAAAGCTAATGAAAAGATAATTGTAGCAATTACTGGACTAAAAATAAAACATATCAAGGTATAAAAATATTATTTTAATAATTTATTATTGTTTACAAAAAAAAAAATAATAAATCAAAATTTCTTTTGAAGGAGAACTTCAACTATGTTTGGAGTCAACTGAATTGCTATATTGGTAAGTTATATAAGATGCTAATTATTTATTACTATATTAACATTTTTAATTTCTAAATGCATTTATATACATATATATAAATATACATATATTTTTTTTGTAGGATTGTCAACTCAAAGGAAGTTGAATCACTTAAAGAGTAACTAATGAAAAAGAAAATTGAAGAATCTGATGAGGTTACATTAGCAAAAATAGTCAATGAAAGAGAGTCATTAATTGAGGTACCTATATCAATTATTATATTTTTTTTCCTTATTTTTTACATAACTAAATAACTATTTAATTTAATATTTCAAGACAAATTGTACTTTTTAAGGCAATAATAAATATAATTGAGAATAGATCACAACCATGGTACATAACATGCAAAAATTGCACACGATCAATTATAAAAATGACAATGAAATTGATTGCACAAGCTGTTCAGAAACAAAATCAATGCCACAATACCAATATTTTACTTTATATTACAAAAAAAAAAATTATAAATAATTCTTTGTTTAGCAATTATAGGTACCTCATAATTCTCAATTTCATCCAAGGAAATCACAATGCAAAAGTTAAATTATTTGAAGATGTAGCAAAAGTTATTATTGGATGCTTAACAACTGAATATGTAAATTTACCTGAAAAGGTAACTAAGTTAATACAAATTAATATAGCAATATATATATAAAGTATTGATTATCCCTTCACTATTTTTTTTTTTTCCTTTACATAGGATGTCAATTAATCAAAATACTACCATAAATTAGTGCAATTAAATGGCAAAGAATACAAATTTTTAATGAGGATGAACAACAAGGCAAAAGTTCAAAATAGAAGACTACAAGTTGTGGCAGAAGCAATTAACATATATATATATCAAATGCCAACAAAAGAGCCAAGAAAATTGTCACATAAAATGAATAAATTGAAAGAAGTACAAAAGATGTGACAATTGAGGTAGGACAAAATAAGCAAAAAAAAAAAAAAAAAAAGATGCAAATTGTGAAAATAAAAATGTGTACATCATTGAAGAGAAAGAAGAAGGTTATCAACCTTCATTCAAAAGAAGAATAATATCAAAAAGAAGAGTGCAACTAAACTAGAACTTCTTACAAAGATAAAACAAGAAAAGATTTTAAAAAAATGAAGAAAGTTTTAAGAAACTATTATTATTCAGTTTTTTAATATGAGCATGGAATGATGGAATAAAACTCTTTCAAATTTTACATATTATGATTCATCTCTATTCATAAGAAGATAACAATTAGAATCAAATATTGTTATATGTTATGTTTAATTAGAAGCTTCTATAATTTTAACTCCTCTACATTTTACAGGCTAACAATTGATGGATGAAAGTACTACGAAAGTAAATGCTCACTGGAGAGCAAAATGTCTATAAGGTCTAAGTATCCACTATGACACTTGATCACATTACATGGATTATCAATTGTTGAAGTATATGATTTTATGAAAATATGACTAATTAATAGAAAATATAACTATAATAAAAAATCAAAACTATTACACCAATAAATTTATTCTGTTAAAATGATAGTTCATGTCTAACAATAAGCATGAATTTTCTACAAATTTTTATTATAGAACATACAAATTAGCACAAATAAAATACTATAGGGGTAATTCGAATTCACAATAGTTCATGTTTACTCTTTTAGCATATTGGTGTTCTAAGAAGAAAGGCCACCCTTGATAAAATAAAATGAAATGGAGTACAATTTCAACCAAATTAAAATATTTCATGAATCAACATATAACAAGAAATATAAGCTTACTGGTGGTAAAAAGAATAATTTTCAAACTTTCTCCAAAGATCGTGCTAACTTGTATAACATAAAGTATCTAACTGTAGAAAATTATAAAATTATTATTAAATAACGAGAAGTCAAGATATAAAATAATTATAAATCCAATAGGTATATAATAATATCCTCAAATTTGGTAACAAGCAAGATGACTAAATTAGAACCCTCTATATGTGTATCATGTGAATCTAGATTTTGTAGGCATCACACCTTTGAGAACAACATAAATAAGGGAAAGACATATGACCTTTGATCACCAATAACAAATTTGAAGCATAATACATCTCAAATTTAGCATTGATCTGGACCAAACAGATAGATGAGAAGGAAAATAAAGAGGAATAATGTAAACCAACCATGGATGATGATGAAGACAAGTGGCAAATTGGGACTGAAGAATGGATTGTAAACAATCCTGGATAAGAACATGTCTCTCAGCAATGACAACCGGAGACACATTACCAAAAATCTTTCTAGATTCCCATTCAACAAAGTGCCAAGGAGGAGGAAGAATCCAACTTTTTTTAGAAAACAGTTTCTTTAGTTGATGGTAAAGAGCGAAAAATCATGATATCGATATTTTATAACCTCTCATTTATCATTTCAACTTCATACTCTTATTTTATAAATTATATATTCTTTCACTCCAACCAATCTTTCACTAAGTCAAATACCCCTTGTTTCCTGCCTTGCACCTATGAATTCAACTCCATCAATTCTCACAGGAAACTATATTTGAGGGTAATATGCATTATCATTCTTTAGTACTTGAAGTAGAAGCATAGAACCACCATCTTTAGAAGGTGGAGGTATTTGGGATTGATATGTTCTATTAAAAGATAAATAAATAAATAAATAAATAAAATGATAAAAGATACAATGAAACAATGAAAATATCAATAAAAACAAGAAGGAGACAATTTGGAAATATAACGATACAAACAATGTGTGTGTGCGCTTTTTTTTTTTAATTGATTTTTTTTTTTTTTAATGTTATATTTGAGAAAGAGAGCTTGATTCTAATATTGGAAGAAGAATTAGATAAAAATTTGATAAGGAATAATAAGTTAATTAACAAATTAATTTTATTTTATTTTAAATATTTATTGATCAATATTTTTTTTTAATTATTTTATTAATTATAAATATTTACATTTTAAATTAAATAATTTTTACTTATTTATTTCATATGCACTTGATAAGATAAATTTAATAATTAAATTAATTAAAATAATATTATATGATTATAATAAAAGCAAAAATAGTGGTAAAATAGTTGAGAAGTTTTAAAAACCTTCTAGAAACTTAAGTAAAACATAATAATAATTTTATGCATGTAGAATTTTTTTTTTTTTTTTTTTTTTTTTACCCTGAAATGGAACTGTATTCATTGAAGAGAAATAAATGGCTTTCAGAGGACAAATAATTCTATCTATCCTCTGAAGTAGCAATGAAAACCTTTACATGTTTAAGAATGCTGGAAACCCTAATCTGAACAGGACTTAACTCAAAAGAGTCAAGAAATAAAGCGAATTTCTATTGTGCCAAATAGCACATGACAAAAAACAGAAGACCGTGCTCCACGGGTAGGTTTGATTGTCGAACGTGATAGTGGATTCAATGGAGAGGTTCCAGTCTATCCAAAGAACAATGTTTTCAAGGAGGAAGAAAGGACGAAGTGTCGTTTGGTGCTGCGGGATAACCAAATGCCAAACCTCTGCTGCTAAAGGGCAATCACGTAGTACATGTAAATGGGTTTCAACATGCTGGCAACAAAACTCACAGTCCTGCGAGGGTAGAATATGGCGCTGAAAGAGATGATCCTTAGTCTTCAAATGGCTGAGTCGAGCTTGCCAGAGAAAGTAGGACAGCCGAGGACGGGTTTTCGTATTCCAAAAGTGGTTCCAATGAGCAGCATCCTGTGTCGTTGGGACCGCTAGTAGGGATTTTAGTGACTTAGCAAAAAATCTTCCATTAGGAGAAAGCTGCCACAGAGGTTGATCCTCCAAAGAAGTATCCAGAGTACAGAGATTTAAATGAGTTAGAATCTCATCCGGCAACCACTCCTGTAGGAGATTAAACTTCCAGCCTGTAGAAGAACAGAAATAAGCTGCTACTGTGTTGGAGAGTTCCTCCTCTGGTACATGATATGGGGTGCGATGGAGAAGGGGCTGATCACACAGCCAAGCATCGGTCCAGAAAAGGGCAGTACAACCATTACTCACTTGACATGCAAGTCCCCGTTGCAGCAGGGAAACATGACGAACAATTCCTTTCCATATATAAGACCAGGAACCCGATCGGGAACTGTTTCCCTATCTTAGAGAGTCGTATTTAGCCTGAAGTACTTGAACCCATAGCGCCTGTGGATGAGACAAGAACCGCCAACCCAATTTGGTAAGCTGGATCTGATTGATATCTTGAAGTGATTGAAACCCCAAGCCTCCCAAGGTTTTTGGTAAACAAACTTTCCTCCAAGCAATGGGTGAAAAATTTGAACCTTTTGGGTTTCCCCAAAAAAATCTCCTGATGATGCCGTCCACGCGTAATAAGAATTTAGTGGAGAATCTGTGAGTTTGTAAGTAATATTTGGGAAGGGCTAACAGTACTGCTTGAATCTAGCCAGCTTTTTATGAATCTTGTGTAGCAGGAAATTATATTGTCCCGAAGATTATCGCCCATGGGACAAGGGCATACCCAAGTAGCTGCCTAAATTCCAGGTCAAGGGAATAGCAAAACGCCGAGAGAGGGCTCTAGCCATAGCAGATGAAGTATTAGGACTTACAAATAAGAGAGACTTAGCTGTATTCACTTTTTGACCAGAATAAGCACAAAAACCACGAAAGCACCGCACACATGAGATCAACCTGTGAAGGGGATGCTTCTCCAAATAATAAAAGGTCATCTGCAAAAAATAAGTGTGAGATAAACGGTCCTTTACGAGATATTGGGAAAGGTTTCCAAAGATCTGCCTGAACTGCCTTGTTAATTGCATGTGCCAATGGTTCCATAAATAAAATAAAAAGATAGGGTGACAATGGGTCACCCTGACGGATACCACAAGAAGCCTGAAATGACTCAAGATGCACACCATTCCAAAGCAAAGATAAACTTGAACAAGTAATGCTACTCATGATAAGAGAGATAAATGAAGGGTTAAAACCAATAGTTTGAAGTACCTGTTGTAGAAAAGGCCAATGAATACGATCATACGCCTTTTCTAAATCTAACTTCACTATCAACCAACCGGATTTACCAACCTTACGACGCATAGAATGGAGGATCTCTTGGATAATGATGATATTGTCAAGACCCTGTCGACCTGAAACAAAACCACTCTGGTGATCACCAATGAGTTTAGGCATGAGACATGTCAGTCGGTTGGCAATAATTTTTGTAACAATTTTAGCTACTACATTGCTGAGAGCAATTGGTCTAAATTGAGAAGCGAATTCCGGGGTAGCCAACTTGGGAATGAGTACGAGGAGCACAACATTTATGTCCGGTGGCACCAATCCGCTGTCAAAAATAGAGAAAATAAACTGCGTTAGAGAGGCCAAGATAACGGGCCAAAATTTTTGGTAAAAAAGAGGGGGAAATCCATCCGGTCCGGGAGCCTTATGGGAACCATTTGAAAAATTGTTGTTTTTATATCCTCTTGAGTGACATGGCCATTTAACCAAATAACATCAGCCGGTGAGAGTGTTGGAAATGTCCAAATGGAGGGATCTACATAACGGCACTCCTCACTAGTGTACAAGTCCATATAAAATTGGCGGATAGTAAAAGCAATTAGATCAACATCAGTGGTCCATTGGCCAGTCACATCACGAAGCTTGGAGATTTTCCGTTTGCTCCTGCGAACAAGAGTGGAAAGATGGAAGAATCTGGTGTTGCGATCTCCCTCGAGCAGCCACTTTACATTTGATCTTTGGAACCAATAAAGCTCTTCTTGACGGAGGATAAGATCATAGTCCTTTTTAACCCCAGATTCAAGATCAAAAAGGAAAGAAGATGGCCCTGTAGCAAGAGATTTTTGAATGCCCTGTAGACGGGCTAGGCAGCACCTCTTTCGAACTTTAATACTACCAAACTCGGTTTGATTCCATTGTTGAAGCGCTGTAGCAAAGACGATAAGAGCCCTAGGAAAAAAGAGATGCTTGTCAGTCCAAAAATTTGAAACAAAATCAGAAAATGAGGGAGCAAGGAACCAGGCAAATTCAAAGAAGAAATGACGGGGGCCCTATCACTAGGTATATCAAATTGCAAGAGATTGGGGTTATGATCTGAATGGGTGGATGGAAGATGCGTGAGATGGGCATGTGGAAATAGTAGCCGCCAAGATGCATTGACCCAAGCCCGATCCAACCATTCTGCAATCCAATGATTATTTGCTCGATTGTTATTCCAAGTAAATGATAGTCCTGCAAAGCCAAGATGAATAAGTGAGCATGAATTAATAAATTTCAGAGCCAAAAAAAGGGAGGACGTTTGGGGGGATTGGCCCCCAAATTTATCAAGAGGAGAGAAAATTTGATTAAAATTGCCTATCAAAAGCCAACTCATAGAGATAGACGCCCCAAAAGAAGAAAGGTAGTTCCATAGTTGAGTACGAGAGTCCAAATGAGGAGAAGCATAGATGGCTGAAAGCAGCCAAATGGAAGCACCCTGTCGAACAAAACAATGAATAAATTGGTCATGAACTGTAATAATAGCTAGAGAGACAATAGAGTCATTCCAAAATATCCATATTCCACCAGCAAAACCACGGGCTTCGGAAAAACAATGTTTGTTTAAAGAGGTCAAACGAGAAATGGGGAGAGACCGAGGGCTAGGAACCCGGGGCTCAGCGAGAATGAGTAATGCAAGATGATAAGTGTGGATTAAATCTATGATAGCACGCATAGTTGCCGGAGACCTGGCACCACGACAGTTCCAAAAAAGGAGTGACATAGTCCTTAACGAGAAGAGTGAGAAGGATGAGAACGATGGGCTGTAGGAGAGGAGAGTAGAGGAGGTAAGGAAGCAAAGGATACATTGACGTCAATTAAAATTGAGTCATCATGATTGGAGTTGAGATTTTTTTGTGCGAGATAGGTAACAAATTTTTTTATTTGGCCGAGTTTTTAGGAGGAGGTTTGATGGGCGCTGAAAGTGTTGGCCAGGATTGAGGGGGGGAGATGTCTAGGTTACAAGATTGAGGTGCCCCAAAAGAGGGAGTAGAAGAAGGGATTTGATGTTGTAAATTTGTATTTTGAAAGGAAGTAGTAGAGGTGGGTCGAGGGGGATTGATTATGGTAATTGGACGTTGGGAATTCGGAGAGAGATGGAGACCATGTTTACTTTGGGAAGACTTAGAATTAGGAATTGATTGGGAGCGGGGTGCGGGAGGGGAAGCAGCAAGAATGGGGCTCGGGTATCCTCAATAATTGATGACTTCCCTAAAATATCAGCGTATGTAGGAGGAGGATGATGATTGATTGACTCAGCAGATTTCGACGTTGAAGAAGCTGCAGATTTAGGCGCTAGTTTAGGTAGTGCAGACACGGTAGCAGCAGACTGTTGTTGAGGAGTTGGATGAGAAGTCGGTTGCAGTGGGGAAGTGTCGTACCGACGGCGCGTAGCCGGAGGGACCAACCAAGGTCCAAAGCTAAATTGAGGAAGGTGAGCTGCATGGCAGTCCTGTGAAGCAGCCCCAGTAACCGAAGAACCATGAGGGCAATGTTCAGTAAAGTGACCAAAACGTCCACAGGAGAAACAAATAGTATGTAGGTTTTCATATTCCACCATTTCAGGTTGTCCCATGATAAGCACACACGGAGTAAGTGGTCGAGTCAAATCCAACTCAACACAATCCCTTGCAAACTTAGCTCGAGCAGTAGAACTAGACCTCTCATCCACTCTCACTATCGAACTAATGAGGTTACCCAATTGGAAGAGGACCTCAGTAGAGAAGAATTCCACTGGTAAAGCCGGGAATCGAATCCAAACTCTAGTTGTCGCAACTTGGGTAGTATGTGGGCGGAAGTTTGGAGACCATTTCATTATTGATAGGTAATGTCCCGAGAGAATCCACGGTCCTTCATTAAGAATGTGTTAGTAATCCTTTTTTTCATAGAACCGCATAAGGAAGTAACCACCTTCAAGGCCAGCCATTTCGAAATAACCCCACTGGAAACGCCATAAGTCCTGGAGACGTTGCTGAAGTGATGGAAAGGAAATGTTGCGGCCCAACAATTTCAAAATAGTGGCTCGTTTCCAAGGTTTCCAAAGTTCCCAGCAAGCCTCCACCGGGATACTGATTTGCGGTACATGATCTGGGGCAGTGACCCCATTATCATAAACATATAATGGGTTAGTGTATTCACTATTCGACATAACCGGATCCTCCTCATCATCATCACCCATATAAATGGGAGGTCGGACATCTGGAGGATTTTCAGAGGGAACATGGTGTTGATTGGAAGAATTGTCACTATGAGTTTGAAACGACGTATATATTGGAATAACAGAGCCCTCCACCGGGCTTGAAACAGCAGGTAAAACTGCAAGAGATGGCAAGACATCAGGGGCTATATGTCGTTGGCGCTTCACACGTTGAGCAGAAGCTACCGGAGAAGAAGGTTCCGGTAGAGGAAACTTCTGCTGCTTGGGAGAGAAAACTACCAGCGACATTTTTTGGTGGTCAGATTCATTGTATCAATTATCATGTATATAAAAACTATTATATTTAATTAGCATCAATTAAAAGATTTAATGAAATAAATCTCTTATTAAATAATAGGCAAATTGGCACATTTAGTCCTCAAACTATTGGCAATTGGTGGTTAAGGTCCCCAATTTATTTTTTTTGTCAAATAGATCCCCAAATTATTCAAATTGTGTGATTAAGGTCTTTTCGTCCAAATTTTCAGTTAAAACACTGTTCATCCATTAAAAAAAAAAACACCAAGGACATTTTGGTCTTTTCAAATTCTTAGTTAAAAATTTGATAATATGTAAATTTCATATTTATATATATAAACTGAATATTTTATTGTATAAAAGTAATTATGTAAAGCATATATAATAGGAAATATGCATGAAAATAAAGTGGTTATTAGTAGATATTTTTTTTAGATATATATATATATATATATTTAAAATAACAAAATTATCAAAAAATAAAAATAAAAATAAAAAGAATATAAAGTCAATTCACAATACTTTTACAATTCAAGAGATCACGAATTAAGTTGGAAGCAAAAAAATTTCATAAAGTATCAATATATATAAATAAGATTATATTAAAAATCATACATATATTTTTATCAACATTTAAATATATATATATATATATATATATTGATAAGTGAGTTCAAACTTACATTAATAAAAACAATGAATTACACAAATGAATGAATAAACATTACTCATAGGTAACGAAGAAAACACTAACATAATAAATTTAGGTGGTGACAAAATACTTAATCTAAAAAACTTAAGTGAGTAAACAACAAGAAAATTAACCCATCTAAATCTATAACACTCTAATCTTCAATCACAGACTTCATTTGCAAAGAAGACTTGATTTTATCTTCTTCTTTTGCCAACAAATCAAAAGATCCTAGACGAACCATAAATCTCTTTAAATATTAAAAAAAAAGATAAAAGAGCTAGGACTCGATTTTGAATTGGGTATAAAAAGGTATTCTTCTAAAAGAAAAAAATATTTGATATAAAAATATCATAGAAGATTTATATATATATATATATATATATATATATATATATAAACTCGAAAAAGTGATAAGAATACTAAAAAAAATAAAAAGAGTGATAACTAAAAAGTGAAAAAAATACAAAATATAGAGAAACACAGAAAAGAAATAGTTCTTCGACCCAAACGAAATTCCACTGGAATTGAAATTATCTCTTGGTCAGAGAGAATTCAAAAAGATGATGAAAGGAAAGACGCTTGAAAGTAAGATATATATATATATATATATTAACTTAAAAGCCGTGTCACACTTAATTAGCATATTTAAGTAAATTTAGAAGAATAGTTGTTTAACTTTTTAAATATGTGAAATGTAATTTTTTTTTATTTGAAATAATAGTTGTATTAAAATAGTAAATCATATAAAATTGAGATGAAGAAAATAGTACACTTCATAACCACGTTTTTCTCATAATAGAAACTTTTATGGTACATTTTTGGGAAAAGGGCAAAGTTTGAGACCATAGGTAACAAATTTAGAGCTAGTGTCGGAAGGGCGGAGAAGAGAGGGAAAATCAAGAAACTCAAAAAACCCTTAAACCCTCGACAGAACCCTTCTTTTCGAGTTGTTCTCTTAATTTAACTCCGCCATTGAATCAGCATTTTTTCCCTCGAAAAATTTTAAGAGGGAAATCCTGTTGAAATTCATAAAAAAAAGGCAAAAAGGCAAAATCTATTCTGTTATTGATGAGGATCTGAATTTTTGAGTAGCGGCCAAGTAACTGAGCAGAACGAAGAATTTATTGAAGGTTTTTTCGGATGGCTTGGCGCAATGAAATTGTGATGCGTGATGTTACTAATGCTTGCCTTGTCATAAGCAACTGCATCAATAGAGATGTGGTCTCTCAGCTTGACCTAGAAGAAGCTCTGGAGGCTTCTAGATACGCTAGTCATCCCTATACTGCTCATCCTAGAGAGGTTATTTTTATTTTTAATTTTTTTTCCCTTTTATCTTTCTGGGGTTTCAAGTTTCTTTCAATATTTTTGCTTTCTTGAAAATATGAAGCATAAAGCTCTCTGTCTGTTTTGATTAAGACGTGAAAACCTAGTTCGAATTTACATTTTCTTCTTCCCCCATTTATTTATTAGAGAGAAGGATTCTAGTTTCTTGTGATATTGGTGGAGGACATTGCACGAGGAAAAACTTGTACTTGGGTGGTGTGAGGTGAAAAAATACTGAACTCTGGGAATGATTTTATCAGGTGAAAAATGTTACATATTGAGATGATGTAATACCCAAGACCAAATTTGGGAATGTAATACCCAAGACCAAATTGAGTTTCTGGCAGGTATTTTCAAGTGTTAAAATTGACAGGGAATGTAATACCCAAGACCAAATTTGGGGTAATTATCAATAATTTATAAGTTTGGGGATCTTACTAAATGATTTAAAAACTTGGGGACCTATTTTGCAATTTATTAGTCTTTACCTCAGTTGGCTAAAGATTTAAGTTTTACTTATTCTCCTAGTTATGGATTTTAGAATTGTTGTTGGTTTATAAGTTGTTTGGACATTTTAAAATTTCTTGGAATTGTATTTTTAATTTAATGACTATTTGATTTTCTAAGTACTATGTTTAGTGAGCCTTGCGTGTTAAGTTGAGTTGTATCTCAATACGTGGTGTGTCATCCTTGGGATTTGGGTCGTGATAGGGAAAGAAGGATAACTTGGTTTCTATACTGGCACTTTTTTGGCAGTTGTTATTTTGTACTTATAGGAGCTTATGAAATGGAAAAATTTTTCCTGAATGTTGCAAGCACCCTATGCACGAGGCGTCAATGTTGTCTGGAAAGAATTGATGGGTGCAATTTTCACCTTGTAATTGTTTGACTCAAAGGAAAAAGTATTTGTGCTTTTATAATTTATTTCTTTTATTGTATTTTTTCTCCTCTCTTCTTCTTCTTCTTCTTTTTTTTTTTTTTTTTTTTTTTAATTTATTTAATTTATTTTATTTTTTGGCTGTAAAAACCTGAATTATGAGGGCGTTCCAATTTCAAATGTGATGAAGGATTTATATCTCTTTTGTTTAGCCAGGTTTTGGGAACAGTAACATTTAGTTCCTGTTTCGAGGAAGTGTGGCCTAAACTGAAGGGACCTTCATTTTATTGGGCTACCACATCTTAATTATGTGAATAGGTCATTTGAGTCTCACTTGTTCATATGAATGCTACAAGAGTTGTGAGAACTTTCCATCTTTTTAATCTAAGTACTACTACACTTACAACCTTCTTCAGTGTAGTTTATTGTACTTCTTCAAGTATTCTCCCCTCCTCCCCATCCCCTTAATGATTGGGTAGTAATTCAGGATGCATATTATTATTGCAGTGGCCTCCTTTAGTTGAAGTTGTGGATACTTGGGAATTACCTCCTGTACTTATTGAAAAATATAATGCATCTGGTGGAGAGGGAACTGCTTTGTGTGGAATTTTTCCAGAGGTACGTCGAGCATGGGCCTCAGTGGATAACACCTTGTTTATGTGGCGGTTTGATAAGTGGTAAGCATTGTGAATTTGTAGCCATTGAGGAAATAACGGTGTTTTGCATTGATGATCAAAATATACTTATGTGCTAATTATTCTGGTCAAATCTGAAATTTGATTTGAGATGTGCTAAACAGTTAATATAGATTTTCCGTGGTAATACATAATTTTTTTCTCCTTGTGATTGTAAATTTTTGGTGAAAATTTTACTTTTCCTGTAGGGATGGTCAATGTGCTGAATATAGTGCTGACGATCAAACGATTTGTGCTGTTGGCCTATCCAAAACCAAACCTGGCATCTTTGTTGAGGCTATTCAATATCTCTTAATCTTGGCCACTCCTGTTGAGGTGGGTATATTCCTTTTTGTCATAATACCTGCATGCGGTAGCTTTACCCATACCTGCCATATTTTAATAATAAATGATGTACATATGGCTTCTTATGCATCAAATTATTACATTATGCTGAAAATGCTTCAGTATTTTCTCTTTCCATCATTCATAAAATATGTCGTGTTGCTTGTTTAATATCAGGGAAGGAAAAAAAATTGGAAAATCCTTAAGAGCAAACTTGTGCAATTGTTGACTATCTCCCAGTTACTTATGACCTTTCATCTTGAGCTGATGTGATCTGTAGTTCTTAATAAGGTGTACCAGATGTGGCATTAGTCTTTCCATTCCAGTCATGGCTATCTTGAAGGTTATCATTGATTATGTTTATTGAGCACAATCCAACATCAGTTTAATCATTAACACGTAGCACTATCTTAGTTTAATTGTTTATTAGTTCCCGAGATTATTGGAAATCAGGGATTTTGATGGCACTAGTTAGGTTTTTCTTTGGGTCTTTTAAGTGGTTGAAACAACATCTATTTTCAATATTGAATCTGTCTGTAGGTCGGTCTTATAAAGCTCAGATGGAGAAAAGACCTTTGTGTCTCTTACTAAATCCTATTGATGACCTATTTTACCTCTTTCGGTAATAGGAAGGTAACTTGTCTATTAACAAACCTTGTCCAACTTGAATTTAATCTTAGTGACCCTTACTTGATCTCTTTAAAGTTTCTTGGAATTTAATGGGTGACTACCATGATATCCTATAAAATGTCCTAACCCATGATTGTGTGGAATTCAATCCACTGATACATTAGCTACTCATAAACATAAACTTTCTAGGAAAAGTGACCTTTGAACTTTATCCTAATGTATCATTTCTTTTCATCTGTATAAGTAGTGAGTAGTGCTACAGTTATAGTTCATAAAGACAGCACGAAATGCTAGTACATATAGACTTCAGCAGAATGCTTTAGAAAAATGAGAAATGAAAGATTCCTTAGGCATGTGACCTAAATTGAAGGCAGTCTTACCCATACAAGAGAACATATCTCAGTGCAAAAGATGGTAAATGGAAAAAACTCCTGGTTTTGGGAAGGAAAATAACAAACTTTCCCATCATCTGCATTGCTTCTAAGTCATTCTTCCCCCAAAATACAGAAGTTATTTTACTGACATTCTTTTCCATCATATTGTAGATAATATTTTGTTAAACATACAGAAAAGGGAATAAGAGTTAAATTCACATACACCTGGATGCCATGGGCCATCTATCAATGTCCAAAAGCATGGTATTCCTGGGGAATGCATGCTAGATTAGTTTTCTTCACCTTTTTTTTTTTTTTTTTCCCCTTTTCCCTCTCTCTTTCCTACCTAGAAAGGTTTGTGTATGTAATACTCCTAGGAAATGCTTGTTGGGATTTGTTATCTTCAGTATGGTTCTTGAAACTAATGGCATCTTATGAATAGTGTTGGCAATTGATGGCTAATTGTAAGCATTGACTCAAGTGTTATCTTCTATTCTTCCTCTTTCTCCAAACTGATGTACAAATATATCAATTTATTGTATGTCATTGTTAAATTTAGCATTTGAATCTATAGTTTTAGTTTCCTTTTGGGGAGAACTCTTGAGCTTGCAAAGCATTATTGTCTTTTTGCAATTGGCTTTCACTGAACTCTTGCTGTATCTGTAATCTCTCTCTCTAGGTTTTACATTGCCCCTCATTTACACCAGTCGTTCCATTCCACTGTGGGATTCTAGCTTTGTGTTTTTTGGAGGAATTCAAGGAGACTTATATATTGCTGCTCTTTCTCTAATCCTACCTTGATACATGAAGAAACAACTATCTCTAACCTATATCTATACTTCGTAAAAAAAGAGAAGATAAGATACAAATGGCTTTTTATTAATCAGCTCTACTACCACATAAACATGGAGCAACAATTAGAATGAAGAATTCAGATATACTTGGCCTGATTCAGCCCTAGCCAACCTGTTTGCATAAATCATTGATCAACATATGATCTTCTTCTATCCCTTGGAAACATTTGCATGTGTGAACAATCATGAGTCTCCCTCTTTCTGTTCCCTTTGTTCTTTTCCTTTCTTTTGTAGTGTTATCCTTCACTTCGATATGGGTTCCTTACAATCCACAGTAGCTTAACTGGCTATTTCTACCCAAACTGAAAGGATGGTTGGTTAATTGGCTGCAATTTGTTGGTTTCGATCCTTTATTTATCAGCAAGGCTAGGAGCTTTTATTGACTTCGTGTTTTGTTCTGAGCAGGAATACCTGTTCTAGAAAATGTTGTGAGTTGGTTGTCAAAAGTAGTGCCTTCTTTATGAATACATATATATATAGTTGTGTAGAGTATACATCTGGGAATTTTAGTCTTCTGCTCATTCTTTTTAGAAGTATAAATTATAGAGATGAACTTTGGATACAAGTAGTTCTTTTTTCAAGTCAACTATAGCTTTATTTTCAAATCACCTCCCTATGTACACTCGCTTTCCAGAAAATTGTGTATTACAATTCCTTGATTAAATAATTCTATTTGCTTTTTTAGCCTAGTAATAGTCGTGGAATTTCATAATTATCTCCTACTTTCTGTGGCTTACTTGTCAAAAGTTGCCCATGTGATTACCCAAGTTTCATCAGGATAAAAAGATGCTTCTGATACCCTTTTCCTCCTTTGATCACTCTATTTTCTGTTTTAATATTTTCTTTTTTGGTATTTTTTGAACTATTTTCTCTATTCATTCGTTCTAATATGTTGTATGATAAAATGTTTCTTTACATCCTTCTCTCTTTTGTATTATTTTTCTTCATCTATGTTTCTTTTCCTTTTTGTTTATTGGAAACAGATGGAACCTTTTCTGGACACTTGGACTTCCTTATGAGTGTTATCTGGGCCTTGAATAGCATAATATGTGTGTTATATTTGTGCATGTCATAGCTCACGCTTCTTTGACTAATGTTTGAAGCTATTGGAAATTCCTAGTAGTTATATTATGGCTATGTTACTGGAATAATCATTCTTGCTTCAATTTTGCAGTATGTTGCTTTTATGAATGCACTTGTTATTGTTCCCCTCCATGACTATTTTTAACTGCAAGCTATTCTTTATGTTATTTCTGGTTATATAATGCTTTGCCTTGTCTTGGAATCAGTTGATTCTTGTAGGAGTTTGTTGTTCTGGGAGAGGTGATGGAACTGATCCTTATGCTGAGGTTACCCTTCAGCCATTACCAGAGTATAGAATACCCTCTGATGAAGTGACAATGACATGTATCACTTGCACGAATAAGGGTCAAATATTTCTAGCTGGGCAGGATGGTCACATTTATGAAATGCAGTATGCAACAGGTTCGAGTTGGCAAAAACGTTGTCGCAAAGTTTGTCTAACTTCTGGTTTTGGAAGTGTCCTTTCGAGGTATCACCTCCGTCTCGCTTCATCTTAAGCTTTTTATGGTTCCTAAGAATGTCTTCTCGGTTATTTTAAATATTAATCTACAATGCTAAAGAAAGTTTCTTACATTTGCCAGCATGTTTTCCATGCCTTTGGATTTCACTTGACCTGGTATCTTGCTTGTGTCCTATTGTGTGATTTATGGCTGCTTTCTTTTTCTGCAGGTGGATTGTACCTAATGTATTCAAATTTGCAGCTGTTGACCCTATTGTTGAAATGGTGGTTGATAATGAGAGACATATTCTCTATGCACGAACTGAACAGATGAAAATTCAAGTATTTTCTCTTGGACTAAATGGGGATGGGCCACTTAAGAAGGTTGCAGAAGAGAGAAATTTGATCAGTCAGAAGGATCCAAACTATGGTAGTAGGCAGCCAGCAAGATCAAGGACTCCGTCTCGATCAACTAAAACATCTATTGTTAGAATTTCACCTTTGTCTATCTTAGAATCAAAGTGGCTACACCTTGTTGCCATTTTATCAGATGGCAGAAGAATGTACCTTACAACTGTTCCATCTTGTGGAGCTCTTGGAGGGTTGGGTGGTCTTGGTGGCAATCAGCAGAGTCCTAGCTGCTTGAAAGTTGTAACTACGAGGCCTTCTCCTCCTCTAGGAGTTGGTGGTGGACTTGCATTTGGTGCTATGGCTCTTTCTGGTATATCGCAGAATGAAGATCTATCACTTAAGATAGAATCTGGTTATTACTCTGCTGGAACACTTATTCTTTCTGATTCATCTTCATCAACTAGTTCTTCTCTTTTAATTGTCAACAAGGATTCAAGCACTCAATCATCTTCATCCAGTAGCTTTGGAGCAGGAGTTAGGAGTTCTCGTGCTCTCAGGGAATCTGTGTCTTCCCTTCCCATTGAAGGTAGAATGCTTTTTGTAGCAGATGTTCTCCCATTGCCAGATACAGCAGCCATTGTGCAGTCTCTTTATTTACAACTAGAGTTCTGTGGATTTGATAACACTTGGGAATCTTATGAAAAGGCATCTGGAAAGCTCTGGGCAAGAGGTGATCTTTCAACTCAACACATATTACCAAGAAGAAGATTTGTAGTTTTCAGTACCATGGGGATGATGGAAGTAGTTTTCAATAGACCAGTTGATATCTTGAGGAAATTGTTGGAGTCCAGTTCACCAAGATCATTGTTAGAGGACTTTTTCAATCGCTATGGAGCTGGAGAGGCATCTGCCATGTGTTTAATGCTGGCTGCAAGAATAATCTATACTGAAGTGCTCATAAGCAATGTTGTTGCTGAAAAAGCAGCAGAAGCTTTTGAGGATCCAAGACTAGTTGGATTACCCCAGCTAGAAGGCAGTGGTGCATTATCAAGTAGTAGAGCTCCAGCTGGGGGATTTAGCATGGGACAAGTTGTTCAAGAAGCTGAACCCGTATTTTCGGGCGCTTATGAAGGACTCTGCCTCTGTTCATCAAGATTGCTACTCCCTTTATGGGAGCTTCCTGTTTTTATTGCAAAAAGTGGGAATGGTTCTACAGATACTGCACCTGATAGCATGGTTGTTATATGCAGACTCTCTGTTGGGGCAATGCAAATACTTGAAGACAAAATTCGTACCATAGAAAAGTTTTTAAGTTCTAGAAGAAATCAGAGAAGAGGCCTCTACGGTTGTGTTGCTGGTCTAGGGGATTTGACGGGTTCAATTCTGATTGGAACTGGTTCAGAATTGCGTGCTAGTGATAGAAGTATGATGCGGAACTTATTTGGTGCACATTCTCAGAATATTGATAACATGGAAGGAGGATCATCAAGCAAAAGGCAGCGGCTGCCTTATAGTTCTGCAGAACTAGCAGCAATGGAGGTAAATTAGAATTTGAGTTCTGGTCCTTTATTCTGTTGTGCAGCATAATTTTTTTTTTTTTTTTTTTTTTCCTCCAAACCAAAGGGATCTTGTTTCAGGTAAGGTCAATGGAATGTATCAGACAGTTGCTCCTTAGGTGTGGTGAAGCCCTTTTCCTGCTGCAGCTTCTTTCGCAACATCATGTAACACGCTTAATTCACAGCTTTGATGCAAATTCAAGGCAAACGATAGTTCAATTGACATTTCACCAACTGGTATGTGAGGAAGAGGGTGACAAACTTGCTACAAGGCTTATTTCTGCGCTCATGGAGGTGGTAAAATGCTTGAAATTCCCTTCTTCAAACACTTAAAATGGACAAAATAGTTGTTTTACTCTAAGCATGCATCTGCAATTGTAATGGTACTCTTACTTCACCATAGACCTTTCACTTACATATTATTTTCGTTCCAGTACTATACTGGTCCTGATGGCAGAGGTACAGTAGATGATATTAGTGCCAGACTACGAGAGGGTTGTCCAAGCTATTACAGAGAGTCTGATTACAAATTTTACATTGCTGTTGAGTGTCTTGAGAGAGCTGCAGCTGCTAATGATGCAGAGGAAAAGGAGAACCTGGCCAGAGAGGCTTTCAATTGCCTAAATAAAGTACCTGAGTCTGCAGATCTGCGTACTGTGTGCAAACGTTTTGAAGATTTGAGGTTTGTTAAATCTAAATATGTTCTTCTACACTCCTTGCTTAATCAATCTCGCTTATGGATATGTACTTTCTCTTAACCCCCTTTCATCCTGTTCCAACCTAAAAGGAAGTTATCATCTCATAACATCAGAAGGACCTTGCAGATTTTATGAAGCCGTTGTTCGCTTGCCTTTGCAGAAGGCTCAGGCACTGGATCCTGCAGGTGATGCTTTTAACGAGCAAATAGATGCAGCAACCAGAGAACATGCCCTTACTCAACGTGTGCAGTGCTATGATATCATTGCAAGTGCTTTATCTTCACTGAAGGGTGATATTTCAAGAAAGGAATTTGGGTCTCCCATCATACCTGCTGCTCAATCTAATCTGGATCAAGCTTCCCGTAAAAAGTTCATTTCCCAGATTGTCCAACTTGGAGTTCAATCATCTGATAGACTCTTTCATGAGTATCTATATAGGACATTGATTGATCTAGGCCTTGAAGACGAGTTACTAGAATATGGTGGCCCTGATTTGGTGCCTTTCTTGCAAAGTGCTGGTCGTGAACCATTGCATGAGGTTTGTCTATATTTACATGTTATAGTTCATTTCAGTGTCCAGATAATGTGTATTTTTTTGGTTTTTTTCCCTTTGATGATAGCAGCCGTAGGAAAGGTCTTCACCTATTAAGAAAGCTTGGAACTTATTCCATTTTGTTGGATCTACTGGAATGACTTTATTATTCATAACTATTTAATGTTATATACCTAGGTTCAAGCTGTTTCAGCTGTGACGTCTCCAGTTTCTCTGCTTGGACAATCAAGAGTACCTATTCAAAAGAATCAAACCAAGTATTTTGAGCTTCTAGCACGTTATTATGTCTTGAAGCGGCAACATGTTCTTGCTGCTCATGTGCTGGTGAGACTAGCTGAAAGACGTTCTGGTGATGAAGGGGATGCACCTACACTTGAGCAAAGGTTCATTCTCTCCTTCTGAGTACTATTAATTCTCTTAGTTAAAGGTTTTGTGTATTTCTTGAATATGTTGACATATAAAGTAGTTGAGAAATGGTTTTACTGTATAAAAAATGCAGTGAGAGTCTACAGAACAGTTCTTCACTATGGGGAAGAATAGTTATTAGAAGGTCCAGAAGACAATATATTGGTACTCAGAGATTACTAATCTGGAATCGAGGGGATACTATTTAACAATAGCTCTGTAGATCAGTAAATTCATGCTCTTCCCTACTTTTGTTAGAGTTCTGGATTACCTACTAGGTGGATATACATACTTTATGGATAAGTAGTTTTATTAGTATTTGTTGACTTTTTGGTACTTGGGAGGCAACAGTGGCATAGCCACAGAGAATACTGGGGTCAGTTGATTGTACTTAAATTTTTAAAATTATGTTTCCACATGTATATAAAAATTGTAAAATAGTTCAATTTTCTTATTTTGACCCCACTGAAATTAAAGAAAAACATAAGAGGAGTAAAAATGAACTTTTATTATTTTTATAATCACAAAGACTATATAATGTAACAAGGAGGCAAGGTGCCATTTACCAATTTATTGTACCTTTTTACCTATGAATAGAAACTGAACTAACCCATGTTCTATGAGTCAACCCCAGTTGCATCATGACCAGACAATTGAATGACCTTGAACTGCTACTTTGGTTACACACACACACAATCTCTCTCTCTTTCGCAAAATGAATGTGAGGTGGTGGGAGGAAGGAAGGAGTTATTTATATTGATTGATTGGTACTTTTTGCTGGATTTGATATATCCAATTCACATGGGGAAGATTCTTCTTTAACATAGATGTGTTGGAAATAGACTAATAGAGATCTTTGAGGTTCACTGGAGTCCTGGTATTTGATAATGTTGCTTGCTTTGTAACTTCATTCCCAGGCTGTTCTGTTGGTTGATTTTATCGCTGATTTTTTATTTTGTTGTTGTCAAGCTGAAGATAGCTAATAGCTAAAATATGAAACATTGTTCATGTATATTTATTTTGGTTATGTATTTTGTCTGAACTGATTTAGATTATCAGATTAATGGGATCTTGGGCATATCTTGAAATGCCAATTTTTGGATCACAGACATTTTGTAAAAGCATGCAATATCTCTTCTTTTCCCTTTGCATGTACTGTCAAGAGTTCCAGAGTTGAAAAGCACACTTATGGTCATTGGTTACATACTTATCCATACGTGTATCTATATATATATACATGTTGTGCTCACATGGACATATATGCTGGCATGGTATTTCTCAAAATCGTTTTAAAAATCATGCCTGGACATCATACCCAGGGTTTGGCAAAATATAGAGAATTATAGTTCAAAGAGGTTAATCTCTTGAATGGTAAATGAAAATCTTGAATCTCGAGGCTGTAAATTAGCCTTTAATACTACTTGCATGCACATTTAAATGTGCATGGTCTTCCAAATTGTTGATAAGATATTAATGGTTGGAATAATTTGTTGTATCTTCTGTTCCAAATAATTGTGAAGTGCTGAAAATTCTGCACCGACAAGCTGAAATCTTCTTTTGTGTTCCAATAGCTTGACATTATGATTTACAAGCTATATTGGTTATCCACCACATATTATAAGAAATTGCAGATATGATGTTTTTGTGTTATATTTGAAGCAGAATCTTGCAAACATGGCTTGTGAAGTATCAATGTAGTGCTTGTAGGGCACAACTTGCGGTGCAAAGACCGATTTTCATGTGTCTCCCTCTTAAGGTGTTTATAATGTGTTCAGTGATAGTAGGTGACTTTCTGATTACTCTTACAGGTTTCAAGTAGGAACTTATGTGCGATGTTAGGCCATCAGGTCCTTCGGGTAAAAGAGGATTAAAATGTTAATATTTTGATATGTTATCTGTCCCTAATCTCTTGACTCCGATGGACTTGCTATACTTACGAACAATCTGTATGTGCGGAAGTATTTTGGTTATAAATACTTCAGTCTCTTCTATCTAGAATTGAATGTCGATCTCTGATGTTTTACTTCTCTTTTGGGTAATCATTTTGCATTTGTTGACCATTACTTTAAAGAATTTTCTAGATTATTTGAACTCTTTGGTAAAATCACTGAGGTCAGTGGAATTTTATTGGCGATAGAAGGTGGTTATTTAATGTTTACCTCATGATGTTCAATCGAACATTAGACACTGTCAGCTAGAAAAGGGATTATATTTAGGCCTCAATGCATTGCTGCATGTTTGCACTGGATTATGTATTTTTTTCACAGCTGTAGTGCAAATAAAATCACCTGAAACTACCTATCAAAAAGGAAAAAAAAAAAAAAAAATCATCTGAAAACTGTTTACAGTGAAGGTGGGGCAGTGATCTGTTTGATGAATTATAAATAGCATACTGATTTTATACTTCTGTGCTACTTTTGAAGGAAATCTAATTCATTACATAGTTCTTATCATTTGTGCTTTTGTTCAACAACTGACATCTTTGCTTGACAAATAATCTGGCTTTAAGCATGAAAATGGTTGCAAGATCTAGAACATAAATCATCTTATATGATTCAGTCAAGTTTAATTGCCAGGATGTAGTCATGACTCATATTCTCTTGTACCTGTTGATGCCAGACGTCAGTACTTGAGCAATTCTGTGCTTCAGGCAAAAAGTGCTAGTGATACTGAAGGTCTGAATGGTCCTGGTCGTGGTTCTCTTGACAGTGGACTTCTAGATTTGCTTGAAGGAAAACTTGCTGTACTTCAGTTCCAAATAAAGATCAAAGAGGAACTGGAAGCTATAGCCTCTAGATTAGAGGCCTCTCCCAGCACATCTGAATCTATTGCAGGTGAATCACAAGAAGAAAACAATGTTTCATCTACGCGTGATTTTATCCAATCAATACGAGAAAAGGCCAAGGAATTGTCATTGGATTTGAAGAGTATCACACAACTATATAATGAATATGCTGTTCCTTTTGAACTTTGGGAGGTATGTAAAATGAGATCTCAAATGTCCTCTTCTCTTTGCCTGGCTCTCAGAAATCACTACCCTACTTTGTTTTCTCTTTGATTTTTAATAGTTACTTTTCTTTCTTCGGATTAGCAATTAACCTGAAACTTTTGGACAAAATGTGGAAGTAGAAGTATTGCAGGGAGATAGCATGGATAAAGTGCAAATCTCAAAAGAATATTCTTGAAATTGAATTAAAAAATAAAAGACAATATTATTTGATAATGTTGAAAGTTTCTGAATGCTCTCTCTATATGAATAGCCTTTAGAGAATAGTAGGTATTTATATACCTCAAAACCTATTAGCTTTGAATAAGAAGTAATCTGTCACGAGGTGTATATCATAATACGCACAAGCCAAAACACACAACTCAAAATCTTTCGGACGTTGTGGAAAGAAGACAATAACAATCAAACACAAGTAATTACGGGCAAAGGCGCCCAATCTTTCACTATATTCCAAACAGTAAAAGATACATTTAAATGTGAGTGTTTAAGAACAGAGGTCATTCGGGCTAATACCCCTAGCCCAGATAGGAACAAACACACAACTAGTTTACTTATCTCTATGCCTTCATGCCCTTTCTCTCTCTAGAACTACACTCTAGAGCTTCTCTCTATAACTCCACTAGAGAGACTAAGAATTTCTCCGAATGAACACCATGAATGAGCTCTCTCGTTTTATAGAGAAGAGATAATCTCACCGATGGTCAAGATTGTGACACATGTATGGAGATCCTCAAGGCCCATAGCCCAAGCTCGCAAGACTTCCTTGATCCCCTAAGTTAAGAGACCAAGTTTTCTTAAATTTTCATCTTTTAGGACTTTTTGGAACCTTCTAGAACATTCCAAGTTGGCCCGGTCTTCTAGCTGAATCGCCTACCTGACTTGACCATGGTTCGCATTAGTCCGCACTACTGCACGGTCGTGGCTAATCCACACAAATCATCATGTCACCCAATCATCTGAGCCCACCAACTCAGTCTGCCCATTGAACCATTGTGTGCCACTTTGGTCTGACACACTCCATAGCTAAGGCACACAGCTAAGGCAAGCCATGCGTGCACAAGCATGGTTATTTCATGCATTGTTTGAGCCACCCTAACCCATGGGTCTCAAATGTCTAAGTCCATCTTCCACAAGTGTCCCTGACACCTATGGCATGTCTATGCGCAGACGACAAACCCTCGCCTCTGCGCATGCCCGATAACCCGGGACAAAGGGTCTCACATAATCCTACTAGAAATTTGAAAAAGAATCCAAACGTTACTAGAAATTTTAAATCATATTTGAATAAAGATACCATAAAAAATAAAAATCTTAATACTATTACAAAACCATATCTAATTAAATAAAAATCCTAATTATAATATGACTCAAGTTTTAATTTAATATTAAGATTGTATTGTAGAATATTGGCTTAAAATCTTTCGATGCATGGGTCTTTTTCTACTTTTCATCATTCTCCTTTTGTTGGAGAAAACTCGTCCTTGAGTTGTAAAGAGGTATGTTGCAATGTCAATAACCTATGGTGCATTTGTATAAGCATTTAGTTTGGAAAATTTTATTTTGTTAAATGTTTTGGCCAACCTTTTTTATTTTTTTTTAAAAAAAAACTTTTTAATTAAAATTTTAATATTTAGCTATAGAAATTTCAAATTTAAATGTTCAAATGTTTAAGAAGTACATCGAGTTTAGTTTCTTGCTAAAATTTACATATATTTTTTCTAGAAAAAAATGCCTGTCCAAATGCACTCATAATCTGTGATCTCTTATGTTACTTCTATCTTTACAGCTTTTTGTATTGCATTAGAATTTGCAATAAAAATGACTCTTAAACAAGTTTGATTGACAAAATCCAAAGAAAGTTTAGTTGGTGTAAATTCGGTAAAAGTAAGTCTCATATTACACTTTCAGCCTTTTTATTTATCAGGTCTTTATTTTTTTAAGCTTCTTCAAAGTTGGTTTCTATAAGTTCTTTCTCCAAACTAATTTTAGAAATTTGTTATGCATAATGTTCTAGAAAACATCACGGCTACTTGTCAATTGACATGATTTTGTGCTAATGTTCCTTTAAATTCAAAGAAAATTGTGAAATTTTGTGTATTATAATTGTACCTAGGAGTTGGGAATTTATACACAAAGTACAAGCTATCTAAGGATTTGTATTCCTAGAATCATGTTTGAATCTAATCAGATCCCCTAATTAAGTTCCCTAATCAAAGCATATTTATATGACTAAATCTATAACATTCCTATTCAAGTTGAAGCTGTAAATGTTAATCATGCTCAACTTGCAAAGATAATCGACCTGAGTCCCATTTAAAGTTTTTGTTGTGATATCTCCCAATTGTTCTCCAGTTATCAAATATTTTGTAGAGATTATACCTTGTTGCCTCTTTTTCTTGAATGAAGTGACAACCAATCTCTTTATGGTTGGTTCATTAATGAAAAACAAGATTAGAGGCAATATGAAGGACTGTTGATTGTCACTAAGTAATTTTAATGGCACACAATGATTAAGGCCAACCTCAGTTAAAAGTAGTTCGCTTAACCAAATAATTTCATAGGCAGATTCTACCATAGTTCTATATTCTGATTTTGCACTCAACCTTGAGAATACATTTTGCTTTGTACTTTTCCATGAGATCAGACTCCCTTTGACAAAAACACAATATCTTGAAGTTGATCTTCTATTAATCTTAGGTTCTACCCAATTTGCATATGAGGAACACAAAATGTGAGTATGTCCATAATTCTTATGTACAATCCCCTATTCACGTGCTCCTTTCAAGTAGCACAGAATTTGCTCCAACACTATGCTACCCATTGTTTACAACACTAATAGAGTATGCAATATTTGGACATGTTATTGTGAGATAGTTCAACTTCTCGACCAATGTTATATATCTTTCTTGGTGTTGAAATAGTTCTCCTTCCGTTGATAGTTATTAGATTTGGGGCCACTGAGGTACTACATTGTTTAGTTTTTAACTTTCAAGTTTTATTTAGTAGATCAAGTACGTGCTTTCTTTGAGACAAGTTCCTTACTCTTACGTACTTGTTCAACTTCTAAGAAATATTTTGATGCCCCTAAATTCTGCCAAAATTGAGTGGCAAAAAAGCTTTAAGCAATGGAATCCATGAATTGAAATAAGAATGCCCTGACTATACTCACCAAAAAAACCAAAAGAATGCCCTGACTATTTTTCTTTCTATAACACCATTTTGAGATGGTGTGTTGAAAAGAGATGATGTAGAATGCCATTATTATGCAAGTATGTCTGGAAAGAACGCGAAAGATATTCTTTAGCATTATTATTTCTGAACGTATGTAAAGAAACAATAAATTGGGTTCACTGACAATCTTCCTGGATTGGAACAACTCGGAAACAATTCCCATCTAAACTTACACCATGCATTCATGTTGACTGAACTGTTGCAAAAAATAATGATTCTTCTAATTCAGTTCTCTTTTCTGAGCTAGAATCAAAGCATACTACTGATAGGGTTGCTTCAATTCATTCTTCCTTTGTTTTTCTTTTTCAGGTATGTCTGGAAATGCTGTACTTTGCTAGCTATTCTGGTGACGCTGATAGTAGCATTGTGAGAGAGACTTGGGCAAGACTTATTGATCAAGCTCTTTCAAGAGGTGGTGTCGGTGAAGCTTGTGCAGTATTAAGAAGAGTTGGTTCCCGTGTTTATCCTGGAGATGGAGCTGTCTTACCTTTGGACACATTATGTCTGCACCTTGAGAAGGCTGCCTTGGTAAGGTTTCTAATCAATGCCACCTCCACTTCTCTCCCTCTCTTGTTTGATTCTATTACATAAGATGATTTTCCCCTTCTTTTTTGTGCTTGTCCTTCATTTTCAAAAATAAATATTAAACCTGATTTTCTTTGTAGGAGCGGGTGGCTTCAGGGGTTGAAGCTGTTGCAGATGAAGATGTTGCAAGAGCCCTTCTAGCTGCTTGCAAGGGTGCAGTAGAACCTGTACTAAATACTTACGATCAATTGTTATCCAGTGGAGCAATTTTTCCATCGCCAGACCTAAAGTTACGCCTTCTGCGCTCTGTGCTTGCGGTACTCAGGGAATGGACAATGACTGTCTTTGCACAGCGAACGAGTACTAGTGCTACTGGAGCTCCTTTATTTCTTGGTGGGACATTTTCATATGGGCAAACTACTGCCATTAACCAAGGGGTTCGAGATAAGATTGCAAGTGTAGCAAACAGGTTTGTTCTACTCAAATAAGAATTGATGAATTCTAGCTTCTCACTAAAATACAGAATAGAGGTAGTGGAATTATGTTATTCTTGTTCGGACATCTACAGATTTTAGTACAGTAAAAATCAGCAAAAGTTAAGTTCTTTAAATATGTTTCTTGCTGTCACTTGAGATATCTCAAGTGTAATCTGTTGCAAGCTCATAAACACCACTGCTATGAACGTCCTTTGTGCATCTATTTCACTAAGAATCTGCTGAATGCCAGATAACTTCAGCTAGCATATTAAATGTGCATCACTCCATGGATCTGGCTCTTTTCTTATCCCTCGTATATATGCTGTGTTCTTAACTGATTTTATGTACATCTCTTTCTGTGCTGGTTTCTTTCCAACTGCTTTGACTTCTATCATCTTAGTAATCCTTACTGATTTTGATTGGAAATGTAGTTTGTGCCTCTATATTTGAAACAATGATGACCTCGTGTGTCTTTGAGCCCCTGTTATGCGTCTGATGGAGAAAGTTTCCGTGCATCTTTTGAGTGTCTATAGCTTGCAGTTTTTGGTGGCTGGGGGGAGGTTATGTAATATGTGAATCATGTTAACATCAGAACAATTGTACACCAAGTTTCACAATGTATTTCTATTGCTTTCTCTAATCTGATGACTCCTGTGTTGATTTCTAAATGTGGAAACTGATGGTTATTGATTTGATTGACAGATATATGACCGAGGTAAGAAGGTTGCCTCTACCACAGAGTCAAACAGAAGCCATCTCTCTAGGTTTTCGGGAACTTGAAGAATCACTCTTAAGTCATTATCCATTTGACCGGTTTTGATATCTCTCTCCCGTGTTTGTTGTCTCAATTTTAGCGTTTTCCTGCAGAATGTGTTTTTTTAACCTTAACCATAACTTTATAAAACATAATATTGAAGCACATTTTTCCTGTCAAACTATGCATATTTCCCAGCCTGTAGGTTTGTCGTTCATTACTGCACACACCTATATATATAGATATATTTGTTGTATGAATTCATTGAGTCATTGTAAAGAGCACAATTTCTGTAACTTTCCTGCTTCTTTTGGTTGTCTGTTACCACTAACAGCTTTCTTGAGTTGGTAGGATGATGTTAGAGTAAGTTGTATACTTTGGGTGTTTGACCAATTTGTGCTCCTGCCAAATTTCACATTTACTATCTCCACTTAGAACTATTTCAGATTGCATTGATTCTCATCTATTTTTCTATGATGAGTGCAAATTCCTATCATTTTATGGATTACCTTTATTTTTGTATATGTCAGCTGAGAATTTGGTTGCAAGTCTACTTTGTGTTCTTTCCTATGTTTTTTAAAGAATTCATGGCACAGGTTCAAACACACCCATGGTGGTCAGTATTTACACAATAAATATTAGCTTCTGGAATGTTAGAAGAGGAATATATATATATATATATAGTTGATAATTGGTTTAAACTTCATTAATAAAGATAAAAATTACATAAATAAACCACTTATCAAAAAAAAAAAAAAAAAAAAAAAAAAATTAAATAAATAAACATCATTTATAAGTAATAGAGAAAATACCAATCTAATCAAATTAAATGGAGATATATTATTCAACTTATAAAAATTAGGTGAGTCAAAAAGAAAAAAGAAAAAAGAAAAACAAAACAACTAAAACAAATGACATAATCATCTCTTTTGGATCATCATTTATGAGTTTTATTTGTAAAAAGGGTTTGAAATCTTCTTCTGTTTTTAATAACAATCCATAAGATTTTGAATGTATCAGCAATTTGAATTAAGTAAAATCGAGTAAGAGGCTTAAATATGAATTAAGTATACAAAATAAATTCTTCATAGATTGATAAAGATAATTAAAAATTTTTGCAAATAAGTTTAAAAAAGTCACAAAAATACTTAGAAGATAAAAAAAAATAACACACAGAAAATAAAAAACCGAAAACAAAAGAAGTAAAAACGAGGAAAAAAAGATTCTTTGACCAAGAAAAAGCTTTAACCGGATCTTGAGTTTCTTGGCTAGAGAATAGAGGACGCTCACTGGACGTGGAAGTGGCGCAGAGAAGAAGGGGCGCTTATGTTAGAAGAGGAACATTTTTACTTTATTCACACAAATCTTTCAATGGGATCACTCTTTTTCTCATCTGAGTAAATATTATTTATTTATTTATTTTTATTTATGTAGATATGCGGTGAAATATAAGTATGAACATAGATATTCATTGTCAATTCAAGATATTTTTGGTACAATGAAAATGGTACCAAATAATTGACTGTAGGTGCTGCCAAGGCACAGGCGCATGGGTTCAGGTCGTGACAAATTTGTTTTTTGAGAAGTTTTAAATTTAATTTATTGGAGATGATTTTGTGTTATATTTTACTTTTAAATTTTTTATTTTTTATTTTTTATGAATTTTTTTTCCGATTCTAAAAAAAAAAAAAAAAAAAATGAAGACTTGTAGAATTTGAAGAAAAAGATGCACATTTGATTAAATTTTGACAAGAACACAGACAACATTAACTTAAAAACATTAAACTCATAGAAAAAGAAAAAAGAAAAAAGAAAAAAGAAAAAAGAAAAAAGAAAAAAAAAAAAAAGAAAGACCAGCAGAAAAACAGAGGGTACTGAGAATCCATCGACCAAATTTAGTGTTTCTCCCATTTCATCCTGCTCTAAGTTTCATTTTAATCAAGTAATCAAAGGGTGGACTGGTAAATGTGCCATTGAGAAATGAATGTGTCAAGACTTTATACATGGCTTCAGTAAGATGACCGCCATCCCAATTAATGTACTCAGCAGGGTTTGTGCAGGGAATTGATGAACTTGGGGAACCGCATGTGTTGAATATGTCAAAGTTATACAACCCTCCACCACTTCCGCAGCAGGCTTTGAACTTTTCTTTTATTCCATACTTGCTTGCATTCTTCACCACTGAGGTGTATGAATTCCAGTAATCTGCATAGACTATCACAGCTTCTGGGAATTCCTTGTTCATTTGTCTTAATTTGCTCTCAAGGATTTGGTTGTGTTTGTAGCTTCGTTTGTTCAAACTTGCCACACACCCCATTTCATCCCTGTCATTGTCATCCAAAGCCAAGTACATGAACACCACCAGGCACCCCGTTGGTGGGAGCCCTTGAACCACCACATACTTTGCACCCTTGTTCAACAGTGCCTGTCAAAACTCAAAGACTTATATAGGTTCTACACACGTAACATATATTTTGTATTAAAATTTAACATAGTATATAAAGTTCCATGTATATATAATGTCTACACTATATATGTATTCTTACCTTAGCAACCATGCATGTAAAGAATCACTAATTAATTTAAAAAGTTTCGTGTATGAGTCCAGATTTGTATGTATTCTTACCTTTAAGAAACCAGTAACACTAGCAATGGAAAGATCTCGTATGGTTTTCTCAGGAACAGAAGATCCAAAAGTATAAGAATAGTCATTTGCACCCATTTCACCAATCCAAAACAAGGAATTATCAAAAACTTCATTACATTCTCTAGGTGTTGCTGCTGATCCCTTACACCCTTTGCCGTCCAAGAACTTGTTGAACCAGTTGAGTTGAGTTTGAAGTGACTGAGGAGTAATGTTCAACGTGAGATTGTTACGTACAAAAAATCTGTGTTTTATAGCCGTAGCACCGGCAACGGCGAAATTAACACCGTAAGATACGTCGGCTTTTGCGTCCAGATAAGGCGGTAGGTACGGCAAAAACAGAGCTTCGGCTAGAAAATCTATGACCAACCTTCCATCGGAATACCTGTTAGTCGGGTGGTGGAAGTAGGTTTGGCCGTAGGGAGGGTTTGAAACGTGCATGAAAAAAGATGGTCCGGTTGATGATTCTGTGTTGCCTGTATCTGTATAGGAATCTCCGAAGGCGTAAATTTTCTCGAACGGCCTGGATGGAGATGGGGTTGAAGCTAATTTTTCTGAAGCCACGGCAGAAGAAGAAGAAAAAGAAGAGAGAGATGTGAACAAGAACATGAATGTGATGATTTTGAAAGAAACAGCCATTTTTTTTTCCTTGTTCTTCTTCTTCTCAAGATGTTTTCTGCATGGAATGAGATAGGATGCAGGCGTTATATATATATATATACACACATATACAGATCTTAATATCATTGAATGCATGAAGTTTCAGTTAGTGGATTTTTGAAACTAATATTATTAGTAACTTCTAATTAAATGTTTAAATAATTTGATTGAATGCTTTGAATTAAGTACTCTTTCTCTGAATTATTTTTTTTTTTAATCGGTCATATTAAGAAATTAATCTAATATTTATCAATATTCTTATAATTAACTTTTTCTAACTAATACTTATTAATTATTTTTTATTTTAAAAAATAAAGTAAAAAATATTTTAGTTTTTTTAAACTTAAAAATACATCAAAGAATATAAAGTTTTGTTAAAAAAAAAAAAAAAAAAGTTTGGTAGCGTCAAAATTAAGGTTGTTGATATGTGAATATAGACATAATTTAAAAATATCACTTATAGTTAAGATCATTCAAAGAAAAAAATAATAAAAAAAAAATTAAAATTATGAATATCTAAATATAGACATAATTTAAAGATGTCGTTTAAAATTAAGATTAATGAGATTAAAAAAAAAAAAAAATTTAAGGTTGTTAATAATAAGTTGGTTTCTTGTTTATTGAAATTAGTTACATTGAAAATGAAAGGGAAAAAAAACAAAATTAAGAGAGATTAAAAAAAAAAAAAATGAATATGCAAATATATATATATATATATATATATATATATATATATATGTTAGGTTAGTGGGCACTAAATTGAGAGACAGCCATCCGACACTTGAATGCAACTTGTTGAGAAAAGAAGTACGTAATATAGCTGTTTACTTGCAATTTGGATCCCTATATCATTTATGAATAATTATGAAGTGTGTATATATATACATATATATATATATATAGCAAAAAAAAAAAAAAAAAAAAAATTCCCCTTCTTTCAATCCATATAAAGGATATATATAAATGTCAATATCTTAAAAAAGTATGTGTGTTATGGAGAATTTTTACGGGATAATTAGGGATTAATACAAAATTTTTAAGACTATAATACATAGCTAAAATATAGTATAAGATCGTTCTTGATGTAAGTTAAATTTAAAATCTCTTATTTAACAAAGTGGAAGTAACTAAATAAAAAGAATTACGATAACTGAATTATTACTTTATTCTCAAAAATTACATTTTAAATGTAACAATAAAATTGTTATTTGTAGTAAAATACCATCATATATATATATATATATATATTTTGTATGATAACAGTTAAATCGTGATATATAATTAAACATTAAATATTATCATAATTTTAGCAAATTAATTATAAGTCGTCAAATTATTTGTTTTTTTTTTTTTCTTTTTGAAAAAAATTAGACGTTTTAATTCTTATATTTTTGTTGTTTGAATGAACGGATCTTTATTTTTTTATTTTTTTTTTCAACAATCAATGCTTATTTTATTTTTAATTGGACAAAAGAGTTCTTCAAGTTAAATTTTGACAATTTTTAACTACAGAAGTTCAAGTGCTTGGCACGTATATGTCCTATAAAATGTACTTTTGCCATTTAAAATCTCATTAACCAATTATCATATTTTAATAAAACTCTCGTTTCTTTTATTTTCATTCAATTTTTCAATTTCTTTCATTTTTGACTATTTCTCTTCTAAAATAGTAAGAAATGAGGGTTTTTTTTTTTTAATATTTGAGTTAGTTAATGGAATTGTATAAATGACATAAATATCATTCAAGAGACTTACACATGCTTGAAACAAGAAGTGAATAAAAATTATCAAAATTTAACTGAAAGGACCCTTTTGTCTAATAATAAATAAAATAAGAATCTAATTACTCAAAAATAAAAGATAAGAACCTATTTATTCAAACAATAAAAATACTAGTATTAAAACATCTAATTTTCCTTTTCTTTTTATAATCAAAATTTATTTATTTATTTAAGTTAAAAGAATTACATGCAAGAATCACAATTTTATTTATTTATTTATTTTTTTAAATTTGAAATTTTTTTACTTCTAATGTGACTTAACTCATAATTTTATTTATTTATTTATTTTTAGTTGTAAGTGAATGTATTACCACCCTAGCAATATTTTGTTACAATTCTTAGGAGGTTAAGTGAGAATGAGACAAAAAAAAGGAAGAAAAGAAAATAGTATATTCTGTTCACAAACAAATAAACTCAACTAACCCAATGAATCCCTTAAAATTAATTTAATAAAAGCAATTTCAGACTAAATTATTGATTTCATGAACTCATTTTATTTATATTTATCTATATATATATATAATGGTCACAATTGATTCTTATTGAAAAGTCAGTAAAAGGGATGACAAATATGGAAAGTTTCTCTCTCTCTCTATCTATGGGATATTTTATTTTGTCAACAAAATTTCAGCTATCATTTAGGTTTTTTTTTTTTAAAATTTTTTATGTTATTTTTTATATTCGATAGCGAAATATCATCTTTTTTTGGTTCAACAATTTCATGTATGTTAGGATAAGAAGAAGATAACTTATAAGTCAACTGAGCAATAAATGTAAATATGTTTGTCAGGATTTTCATGGCAAATATTCAATTTCTTGATATTCATTCCAACACCCATTAGGAACAGCTCAACTGAAATTAAGGTTATCCATCGTCAACATCAGCGACAGTAACTAATTCTTTTCGTTGCACGTATATTTTTTATTGGAGGTAAATAGTTAGTCATGGAATATACTCTATTCCTATAAGCGAAAGCGAAAATGGAACTTTTAATCTTATAGTTAAAGGATGAGGTGAGCAATTACCACATCGCACATTATAGTTGAACTTTATAGTTATTATAGAGTTTGAAATTTTAATTGGATTATATATATATATATATATATATATATATATATATATTTTATTTTAAATTATAAAATATCATTAAAAAAAAAAAAGAGTTATTGATATATATTAAGACTTTTTAGAATTAAAAGTTTTATAGACTTTCTATTTATGAAAATGACATTTTTTTAAAAGAAATATTTCAACAATTAAAAATGTTTTAGTAAATTTAAAAAATAAAAATAAAAATCCTCTTCCGATGGAGTGAGGAAATAAGATCTCAAACTCATCTGATACTTAAGTTAATTAAGATCACGTCATGTAGAGCTAGTAATGAGCCAAACAGTTTGTGAACAATGCCCATTCAAACTCGTTTATATTTGATTAAGGTTTGTTTGTTTAACTCAAATATTTTTAAGCTCAAATGTTATTCAAGTAAACTTGAACAATGTTCGTGAACAAATTATAATATTTATATTATATAAAAATTATTATGTATTAATATTTTATTATTTAATATATATATATATATATATATTAAACATAATTCAAATACAAACTTGTACTCGAACTTAAATTCAAACCCAGACTAATTTGAAAGTTAAATGAGCTGAACTGGAGCATATACAAATAAATAATCGAATAAACTCAACCAAGATTTTAAGTTCGAAACATTAATCGAACATATTTGAAAATTAAACAAACTAAACTCAAATATCTCATATTCGATTCAGTTTTGTTCAACTATAACTGTAGCATCTGGTCAAAGTTTACATAAAACAAACAAACATATGATACTAACTCTTAAAGGAGTTATTTACAAATAAGTAGGTAGTTCATTAATTATCAAAAAAAAAAAAAAAAAAAAAAGTAGGTAGTTCATTAATAAGAAAATAGTAAATATATATATATATATATGTATATCAAATTAGAAAATTAATATAACATTAATTAATGTTTTTTTTTTTCCTCTCAATATCTTCTATAGTTAATATTTTATAATTAATACTTATTAATTATCTCTCTTTTTTTTTTTTTTTTTTTTTGAATGTAATAGATAGAAAATTACAATTTATACCTTTTAAAAATATACAAAGATTAAAATATTTCTTGACGTACTTTCTTCAATAAAAATAATTAATAAGTGCTACTTCCACATCTTTTATGAAAAATACGAAAATTTGATATGTTTTTAAGTTAAAAAAACTAAAATATCTTTTAACTTTACTTTTTGAATAAGAATAATTAATGAGCATGAATAGTAAATGATTAATTATAAAGATTTATGATGCAATCAGTCCGCGAACTGAAAGTTGAAGAAGATCGAATGAGTTGAAAGAGTGAACGGAAGATTACCAACATTTGAATTGAAGATGGAGAACCACTTATAATTCAAAGATGAAGTTGAAATATTTGAGAAGAGATGTTGAATCAGCTACCACCTGAAAAATAAGGCAAAGCGGAGAGGGTGTCTCCTTTTTTGTCCCTCCAAAGAGATTAATTAGTAGGAGATCAAAATTGTGTTGTATTTATAGAGAGAAAGCATTACCTTTCTAGGCCCCCAAGTATAAGAAGCTTGTAAGACAAGTTTGTGGGTTAAGCTTGTAGAACAAGTAATACGTGTTTCTTGCAAGGCAAGCTTTTGTAATAACTTTCTTGTATTGACCTTTGGTTGGTCATAATATAGTTGTAGGATTAATATTTATAATCCCGAGAGGCAAATGTTGTTGGTTGAGGTGACTTGACCTCATTTTGATCTCACATTTTCACATTGTCGATTCAACATTTCACCCTGCTTGTCAAGGTGAGAGTTCGCCTTTTCTGGTGAGGTGAGGGGACTAAGTGAGTTGGTAATTACAGCTGTCAATTTCATTCTGGCAAGTGGCATATTATCTTCAGTGGCCCCCTCCACTCTCAAATAAAATATTTTATTTTATGAGAGTAGATTTGCCAGGTGTCTTTCCCCTAGCAAAGGAGTATTTATTCAAATAAAACTTCTTTAAACTGCTACCAACCTCTTCCCTCCTTTTCGAAAATGCCTTTTTGTTTTCCATAGTTCTTTCTGTCAACTTCTCAAGTGCTCAGATTGCTATCGAGGCTTGTACACATCTGGTCCCTTTTTGTTTGTTCTTGCCAATAGTTCCTGTCATCTTCATTTTGCAAGAATTTCGAAAGCCTTATTTTGTACTTGCCTAGTGACGTTTCAGTTCCACCAAAGCAGAAAGCTTTCGCTTGACCAGTTCGTTTTCAACATAAACATCATCTTTGAGTGTGTCTCCAGAGTTTCTGTTTAGTATATCTAGAATGGGTAGGAAATCTGTGGGTATAAAACTACCTAGGGCTTTCGATCCTCTGACCCTGATTTTGTATGAGAGGTTTTTTAACGGATGGCATATTTGTAAGGATTATCAGGGGATTCTTCGTAGAATAGATGATAAATGGGTGATGGATATAAGAAAAATTT
>JAXGGT010000002.1:6633189-6660161 GCA_035583425.1 Marsdenia floribunda
TGATTTATTATTATTCTACATATTGTGATAATAATTATTTTATTTTATTTTTAATTTTCTCATAATTCCTCTATTTTTTTGTTGTATTTTTGGACAAAAATTAGTTAAAAAGGGACCCTTTTATCCAAATAAAAAAAGAATGGGGATTCGTTTGTCCGAAAATAAAAAACCAGAGACCCCTTTGTCCGAAGAAAAAAAGAATGGGGAATCATTCGTCCAAAAATAAAAAATAGGAACCCCTTTGTCCAAACGAAATTAGTATGAGGACTAAAATGGCCAATTTTCCTATTATAGCTACATGTACTACCACATACTTGTCAATTTTTTTCATTTATGTACGTACCTAAAAGTACTTCTAAGTTCTAATCCTATATACATATTTTTTTGTTGTACTTACGGAAATAATATTCCAATCAACGTAATGAAATGATACATAAATAATAAGACATGATCCTCCGCATCGTTCTCTCTCCTCGAATAGAATCTCCTCCGTCTCTCCTCTAGAGATTTCTCCCTCTCTGCCTTTACAGGTTTCTTGCTAAGCTTTCTGCTCTATTTTCTTTCTCAATTTTCTTTCTATTTTTATATCCTTCTTCTTGTCCTCCCTCCTCCTTGTCTTCGTTCTTTCTTTCTTTCCTCCCTATTCTCATCATCTGTGGACTCTGAAAACAACACCCCACCTTTTGATTAAGACGAGGATCTCCTAGATTTATCCATTAATGAAAGCCCCCAAAATCCATTTAATGACCTAACTTTGATAGGCAGTGTTGTCTCTAATAAAACTTTAAATTTTAGGGCTATTAAGTAAATCCTCTTAAATGCTTGGAATCTTGATCCCCATATTTCAATATCTTCTCTTAACTGTAATCTGCTAGCTTGTGTTTTTAACAAAGAATCTTATAGAGACCGTATTCTTCAGACCAGTCATTGGGCAATAAAAGGCCATATCATTATCTTCCAGCATTGGTCACCAACTCTGAATATCTCTGAGATAGAGTTTAAAACTTCCCTATTTTTGATTCAGATTCACAACCTCCCTTTAAACTGGATGAATTTGGATAATGCGGAGAAATTTGGAAACCTTATTCGCTCCTTCATGTGTCATGACAAAGGGCTTTTGAGTACTCCTTGGAAGAGTTTCCTACGCATTCGGGTATAAGTGGATATCGCCAAACAGCTAAAAACTGGCATTTTTATCCAACGAGAAGATAGGATGTCCCTTTGGGTTTCTTTTAAATATGAACATCTCTCTGCTTTTTGCAATCTCTATGGAAAGTTAGGACATGTTCAATCCCACTGTCGGAGTAGTCCTATACCTTTCAATGGTCCTCCTAACCCAAGAATTGCTTTTGGACCATGGATGTGAACTTCCCAAATGGTGCCAACGGATGATCCCCGAACAAAAATCCCTCCCTCGCCTGAATCTAGTAACTGGACAAGTGGCGCTCACTCACCGGAAGAGTACCACTCAGTCAACACTAGAGCTTCCTACAAATCCCACTCTCCAGTCTACAGAAAGTCACTCTTCCTTGAAAACACATATCTCGAGACCTGACATAATTGCTCTCTCAGATATCTCAAATTTAGAACTCCCGCCAAACATTTCCTCAATCCTGCCAGGTACCGCTTCCCCCTTGGACACCTTAATTCGTAAGTCTTGCTTTCCTATAGGCCCAACTCTTCCCATCCTAGCCCATCCCATTTATTTACCCCCCCCCCCCACCTGCAACCCATTCCTTTCTACCTGATCAGCTTCCCAACCCAAATAGCCATAATCCTCCTACTGCTACCACCAATGTAGCCCGCCCAACCATTCAAACCTCTCCTTGGTCCCCGTCTCTAGTTCAAAAAATTCCGAACTCAAAAGAAAAAATTCTCCTTTCCCTGACAACAAAAAGAGACACAAACATTTGTCCTTTGACCAGTTCACTTCTCCTTTGCTATGTTCAACTGCTTCCCCATTTGCCCATGACACTAATATTTGTACTAAAATGTCTCAAGTCTCCCCTCCCCCGATGGTTGAATTTGCCTTGCTTGGGCAGTTGACTGCTCTTTCTCCATCCTCTCATCATTCTGAGTGTTGCATTGAGGAAAATTAGATTACTTCAATGAGACACCGTTTCATTCACGTGAAGAGGGAAGCTCGATCTGGTAAGAAAAAGGGAGTCTCTATGTCCCTAAACTTGTCTAATGTAGCTATATTGGATAACTCACAACTGTTGGCTGGGGTGGCGGGCTTTACCATGACCCCACCTTCAACATGATCGCCTTCATCTGGAACTACTGCGGATTGGGTCACTCTGCGATAGTTCGCGCTCTCAGAGAGTCTGTTAACTCTCATCGACCTGAGATGATTTTTTTGACATAAGTTAAATTTTCTAATGTTGATAGAGCTCATAAGATTGGTATCTCCTTAGGTTTTAGTAATTTTCATTTTGCCTCTTCTATAGGAAAGTCTAGTGGTCTGCTACTTTGTTGGAAAAACAGCTTGTGTATTTAGATTATTGTTGCAAATGAGTCCATGATTAATTGTCTCATTGAGAATGTTCCTCACACTGATTCGGTTCCTTAGCAATTCACGTTGATTTATGGCCCCCATATCCCTTCTCTGAAACATATCTTCTAAGATAATCTTAAGTAAGTCGGGGAATCTTTCAATGGTCCTTGGCTCATAGCAGGTGATTTCAATGCAATTTTAGACCAAAAAGATAAGCTTGGCAGCAAACTAGTGGCCTCTTCGAGTACCAATGGGATCAAGATTTGATTGACAACAACGAACTTATTGACTTGGGCTTCTCTAGCTATGCATTTACATGGAATAATAGGCGTGCTAATATCCAAGAAAGACTAGATAGAGGATTTGCTAATGGATCTTGGAAACTCCTCTTCCCCTTTGCTTCTGTATCCCACCTCACTGCATTTCACTCTGATCATAAGCCCATTCTCATCAACACAAATCCCCAATCCAACTCTCGCCCGAAACCTTTTCAATTTGAGGCTATGTGGACTAGGGATAGTTCAGCTAGGGTTGTGATCAATGAAGCTTGGAGTAAAGGTCATAACTGTCCTAATTTACTTCATCTCATAACAAAAATCAAGAATACTAAAATGGCCCTCAAAGACTAGAATCGTAATTTCTTTGGCCACATTCAAACTAAGATCCAATCTCTCAAATCTTATATTGAATCTTTGCAATCTCAAATTCCTTCTGACCTTTCCCTTCAAATGGAACAAAAAGCCCAGCAAGATCTTGAGGAATTGCTATTGAGAGAGAGAATTTTATGGAAGGAGAAAGCCAAATCCAGATGGCTAGAAGAAGGTGATGCTAATACTCGTTTCTTTCATTTATCCACCATTATTCATAGACATAATAACTTCATTCATTACATTCTTGTCTTTGATAATTCTCGTGTGAATGATTGTGAACAAATTGGATCTGTTTTTGTTAAGTATTGCACTAACATGTTTTCTAGTTCTAGCCCTATTTTTCCTTCTGATTTGTAGGAACTCATTAGCCCCTCTATCACCAATGCCACAAATGCTACTCTCAAATGTATTCCAGAGGTAGAGGAGGTTCACCAAGCTTTGTTTTCGATGGAAAACAACAAGATCCCTGGACTGGACAGTATGAACCCCATCTTTTATAAATCATATTGGAACATTGTCGGCAAAGATGCTATTAATGCAATCCAAGATTTTTTCACTCAGGGGAAGCTTAACAAAGCTGTCAATCACACTTTTGTTGCATTAATCCCCAAGAAGCCTACTGCAAACAAAGTTGATCAATTTCGCCTAATTGCATTGTGCTACGTTGTGTATAAAATCATCACAAAAATTATAGCATCCAGGATGAAACATACTTTGAACAATATCATTCATCCCCATTAGCCCGCTTTCATTCCCAACATATCATGATAACTGCATTGCAAACCATGAGATCATGTTTTATCTCAAATCTAAGAAGGAGAAGAGAGATTTTATGGAAGTCAAGGTAGTTATGGCTAAGGCCTATGATACGGTGGAGGGGTCACTTCTTATCAGTATTCTTAGAATGCATGGCTTTTGTGATAAATTTTGTGACCTAATTTTGGAATGTGTCTCATCTGCTTATTAGTCCATACTTATTAATGGTTCTCCATTTGGCTTCTTCTCATCTTCTAGAGGGATACGTCAAGGCGATCCTATGTCGCCTGCTTTGTTTACTATCCTATCTTACCTCCTTTCAAGGATTTGGCTAGTTCTGAAGCTTCAAGGAGGATTAGTGAAATTAAAGTCTCAAGAAGTAGTCCTCGGATCACCCATTTGATGCACACTGATTGTAAGGCTGATTTGGAGGAAGCCTAAGAAGTCAAATCTTGTCTAAACACCTATTGTCAATGGACAGGCCAACGCATTAATTGGGATAAGTTTGTAGTACATTTCAGCAGTAATACGCAGAGAACTGTGAAGAACTCCATATGCAACATTCTTACTATGAAGGAATGTAATCACACGAGTAAATACCTAGGTAACCCCTTCTGTAATTTTACCTCTAGGAATTCAGCTTTTCAATTTTTAATGGACAGATTGGCAGACAAGCTTGCTGGCTGGAAACAGAAGGTTCTATCCCTTGCAGGTCATACAGTTCTTATTAAGTCAGTAGCCATGGCAATTCCTTCATATGTGATGCAAACATTCCTTCTTCCAGCACAGGTTTTTGATAAAATGGATGGGCTACTAAGAAAATTCCGGTGGGGTGTTGAAGATCACAAAAGGCATCTTTATCTTACGGCTTTGGATACCTTATGTCTTCCTAAAGCTATTGGAGGTTTGGGCATTCGAAGGTTCAAGGACATTAATATGGCGTTTATCACCAAATTAGGATGGAGATTGTGTACTGATCAAGCCAGAATCTGGGTCCATCTAATCAGATCCAAATACTTGAGAGGGCGCTGAATTCTTGACTTCCAACAGACTATTAAATCATCTTCTTTGATTTGGAATAGAATCAGAAGGTGCTATGATTCTCTTAGAAAGGGTTTGTGTTTTAGAATCAGAGAAGGTTCTACTGTCTGCATTTTTGAAGACCCTTGGCTGCCAGATCTGCCTCATTTCACTATTCATGAAGATATATTATTAGTGTCCAACCTATTTCACGTGAGAGAGCTTATGACTCTTGATGGCGAAAATTGGAATGACGACATCATCTCTGCAAATTTTCCTTCTACTATTAGAAATATGATACTTGATATTCCCATTCAGCCAGGGGAACAGGATACATTTGTTTGGGTACCATCCAAGTCAAGGTCTTTCTCTATTCAGAGTTCTTACACGGCAAACAATGCAGTTCGATTTAATCCAACATGTGATATGGAACGGAAATTGTGGAAGATGTTGTGACTTTCTAAACTGCATGAACGTCATAAGACCCACCTGTGGAAAGTTCTAGTTGATATTTTACCCACCAAGGACAGAATTCGACACCTTGTTCCTTTATATAATGATACATGCTATCTCTGTGGTCTATGTATTGAATCTTTGCACCATCTTTTCTTTGAATGTCCTATTACCATCTTATGTTGGTGGAATTCTCCTTGGAATGTTCGAGTTCAAAATTTTTCTAATTTAAGTATCACTTAATGGATTTTGAATATATTGGATGTAGATTATATATCCTTACTCCCTGCAAATGAGGTGAATAGAACTAAAATGTTACATTTTGCAGTTGTGGTTTTTGAACAAATGTGGCTGGAGCACAATAAGACCATACTAGGTGGAACTAAACCTAACTGGAATCTTTTTGGCCAACACATGAATCACCAGTACCTTCAATACTGGTCTGCTACAATTCGGAAACATAATTGGAAGAAGAAAAAATTATGTAGCTCTAAGGTATAGGCTCCTCCATTGCTTGGAGAACTGAAATTTAACCATGATATATCTTTTGTGGATGGTAACACCTCTTGGATATACCACTTCTTTCCCCCTAACATCTTCTGCGCGGAGATGGAAGCGGCAATTCAAGCTTTTTTACTATTGCTGAGGATCTCAAACTGTTCAAAGCCTCCTTTGAAGGTGATTCTTTCAGTGTTGTCCCGGCTCTTAGAGGCAGCAAAGATCATGAAGACTGGCAAGCCAAAGTAAATCTGGAGCGGGGGGAAAAATTTCTTTCTAATCATCCTCTTTGGTTTACTAGTTTTGTTAATCGTCAGTGTAATTTTTGTGCCCATAACCTTGCAAAAGGCAAATTGGCATAAATAGTCCCCAAACTATGGTTATTTAGTGACATTGGTCCCCAAACTATACATAATTATGTGACATTGGTCCCTAGGGTTAGATTTTCTGTGAAATCACCGTTAAAGTTAAAAAAAAAAAAAAAAAAAAAAAAAACATTATACATACATGTGCAGTGCTATCTTTGCAGTTTTTTTGAAATTATTATTATTATTATGATTCGTAGCTAGTGGAGCTTTTTGTCTTACTCAGTGGTGGCCTTGCTGGAGAAATCAGAAATGCCTCCAACGGCCGACTGCCGACATTTTTCTCCTTGAAGTAAATGGGCAACTGGCTTTGACGGTAAGAACTCATTCATTGCCTTTGCCTCTAATCTCTGTCAAACCAAATTGTTTTATTCATTTCTGAGAAAGTGAGCCCCGAATACTGGAAGCCGGTGATTATCATAAAAGCCGAATTGAAAGGAGTCCAAAGAGAAAGGGAGGAGTAGGGCTTTATTACTACTATGACAATGAGATATAATAATAGTATTGAATTTTTTAATCAACCACAGAAATCTGTAGCTTTTCGAGTTATCTAAAAAATAGCATCGAATCCTAAAATATTTCCTTTAAATATAACACTGCCCCATAAAGGGGTTTGGGAAGAAGGATTGAGATTCGAAAGATCGAAGAAAATTTTGAAGGTGATGGCAAAAACGGGTGTTGTGGAGGGTGGTGGTGATCAGTTGGGGGAAAAGGTGATGGAATTGAAAAAAGAGTTACAGAGGCTGAGGCTTGTGAGGGCAATTGCTGTGTATGAAAAGGAATTGCATACCTAGATTTGTTTGCAGGCTGATCAACTACAACGATAGCACTGTATATGTATGTATAATGATTTTTTTTTTTTTTGGTCTGATGAATAGTAAAATGACAAAAATGCCCTTAAACAAATATTTTTTTTTTAAACGTTAACGATAACTTCACAAAAAATCTAACCCTAAGAACCAATGTCACACAATGACGTATAGATTGGAGACCAATGTCACCAAAAAATTAGTTTGGGACCAATGTCACCAAATAGCCACAGTTTGGGGACTATTTATGCCAATTTGCCCCTTGCAAAATGAGCTTGTCTCTCTGTTTTTGTTTTTTGTGGTGCTGTTGATTTGAACACTCTCCCTACTGATATTTTTTATGATAGTGGAGACATGGATGTAAACAGTCTAAACGAAGTTCCAATGAATAGACTTTCATTCATCCAAAAAAAAAAAAAAAGGCATGACCCTCCCATTTGCATATTTTAAGTGGATCATGTGCTCATAAGTTATAAGCTTGGCTTTCGGCCTTAGAATCAACTTTTCTTGTCAATTTCTGGGGGAGGTTTCATGCCTTGGGACTGTCCTTATTCAACTTTATTCTTATTATTTTAATTAATATAGGAATTAGATATTCATATTTTTTATATATAGCACGGAAACATAGTTAAACTGTCATTATCTGTAACTATTATATATACAGAAATTGATATCAGTATTTCCCATCTTTAGTACAAATGCAATACAAACGAATTTAAACTCTCAATACAAGAGATTAGTTACCAGGAATGGTTGTCCATACATCCCAACTAGATTTCAACATTAGCTTTGTTCCCAGCTAAGATCAAAGAGATCTCTAATCCACGGCTGAATGCTTGGTTGAAGAGAAGGCGCGACTGGAAGGTCGAGATGAATGGGAACCAAGACAACATTGCTATAGGTGCGAAGATTAACATCCCCATGCCAGCATCATACATTCGAGCAAACTCCTTTACAGAATCCCAGAGTCCTAAACTCCTGACTATGCTTTTCCATGCGACAGCCAGCTGCATCGGCCAAAAGAGATGGTTAAAACACACATACATATGGAAAAGAAAATTAGCTTGCAGAAGATGTTTGCAATCAATAGCTTCTCAAAAAAAAAAAAAAGTGAAAGGCAACGTGAACACAGGCAACACAGTGGGATAAGGTAACAAAGTATAGCAAGTAGGTGTGTTCATCAAATTCTTTGATTCTACTCTCTATCCCATAATTAATCTCAATGTTCGTTTGAGCGCAAGAATTTAAAAATAATCAAAATAATAAGAAGAAGAATTAAAATAATAATAACAATAATACTAGTACTCATAAACTAAATGATTTAGGCCATTCAGAATATTAGATTTAGTGAGTCAAATATATCAAATTGTTATTGGAAGTTTACATGGGTCGAGGAGTATATCATGCATAAAATAATTTAACCTCATATACAAGTTTTCCAGTACAATATATTGAAAAAGTTAAGATGCAGGGCTAGAATATGGCATGGCTTTGCAAATTTGAAAAATGGTGTCTTCTTTGCAACAAAATCATTCAGAAGAAAATTCCGAATTTGTATACAAATGCAATTCTGGTAGTCCACTATCTTATAATTTATATATATCATCTCACACATCCCCTGATGTAGGTAGTAGTGGACATCCAGAATCCACAGGACAATGGTCAGCAACCAAAGAAAGTCATAAAGAAATCACTTACTGAAATAATTGTCCATCCAGTAGGAATAAATGCAAGAATGCAGGCAAACAGATCTGCAACAGATAGAGTAGTGAAAACAACAACAAGAGCAAGAGCCGCAATAAGCCCAAGTGCGGTGACTCCTTGAGTAAATCGGAGCATTAGCTGGAAGTTGGTTGAATTTTGGGGGCTAAGGGCAAAAACCTGAAGTAAATTCAAGAATCAAGAATATTGGAACAAATTATCTGATTATTAAAAAACCAACAATAGGATACAAAGAGAAAAGGCAAGGCAAATACCCTGAAGATCATGACTATTCCAACAAGGGCAATCCAAGAGAAGCCATAGAGCTGATAAGAATCACAATTAACATTGAGAACGGAGGAATGGACAAATAGAAGAGTAAAATGCCAGGCATAAAACATCAGCTGAGAACAGTAATCAGTACTATATCATGCAATAAATGGAAAGGACTGTCTGGAAAAGAAATCAGCAAATTCTTTAAGTGGTTAGAAAAGCTGGAAAGGAAATAAGAAGGCTGACAGCAGAAATAACTATATTACTATATTAAAGCATGAATGTGTATGATGTAAGATTGGTCACCTAATTTCAAAAGAGCAGGATATTGTAACTTAATAGCCTACCGTGTTGGAAAAGGAGCTAGATAAATGTCAAAATGTTTATGCATGCTATAAAGCAGGTGAATAAACAGAAGTATACCGAAAGAGATGTATTTGACCCAGTGAGATGAAGTTTGTATACAATGCCATATTGAAATATTAAAAATCGCAAGCTCAAGATTGTTTCGAGTATCCTTCCTCTCAAAGTCTGAATATGCATCTGTAGCAACAAATATACTTTGGAGTGTGAGTGGAGACAGACAATGGAAAATCAACAAAAAAAAAAAAAAGTAAACTCCCAACTAAAGGAATAAATGAATAGCCAGAATTGTTCTTGCAGAGAGTTAAAATTCTGTTTATGAAGTTTTATATAAAAGTTTTTTTTTTTTTTTTTTTAATGTAGAATATAGGGAAGATAGTTGGGGCGTAACATGAATATGCTGTAAATGGACTTTAAATTTGGTAAGTTGTCCTCACAGTGAGAACTAAATGCTGGAAGAAATTAAATATAAGTTTTCTACGGCAGGAGGCTGGAAAGAAAAACAGACCAGACCGTATAAATAACTAGAAACTTCTCCTGAGGGCAGAGGATGGGGAAGAAAAGTGACTATAAATAACTAGCACGTAGGTTTTCTAAAATCTGGCTTCATGCATAACCACAATACCTAGTGGAAAGAAACCAACAGCAAAGTTAAAAAGTAATCCTGTAACCAAGAGTATTATTAAACTTTCAAGGAAGAGAATATACAAACCTGTTCTTCATCCCACCAAGACTCCCAGCTGTTGTCACCTTTAATACCAACTCCTCCTTTATACAAAAGCCAGCTGGTCCAATCATCAAAATCCTCTACAGTCCTACAGTAGCCATCCAATATTCATAAAGGCTAATAACAAATAGATCAAGCTCTCCATCTAGTGGTATCAATAGCATACTGATGCATAACTTTCATTATCCACTATTAAGTAGAATAGAGATAAAAAAATAATAATAATAATAAATAAAACAACTCACTTTTGCCATTCAAATCCAGATGGATTGAATATATAAGGAGCAAAGAGCCAAGAAACAACAAGAAACCAACTGCTGAAAGTGACTAAAATGAAAGCAAAAGCCCCTCCTTCAGCGTATCCATAAGCAATGTACACTATAAGCAGCAACGCCACTTCCAGCCTGTAGCATTTTAATCTGAGATTAGCTCATATATAATTATGCATGTTTATACAGTTCAAAACCCCTCTGAAGTTGCATTAGCTCATATATCATTTTGCATGTTCATACAGTTAAAAGAACCCCCCTCATAAACAATTCCAGGTAAACAACACAGGAAAAAAAACATATTACTCACGCTTTTACAAAATGACTTCTTGAGTAAAGACGGTAGTTTTCTGCAAACTTGATATGACGCACAACAAAGCCTCTCCCAGTTGCCCGATACTGTTGGTTATGAAGAAACATGATTAAATGTATCTTTCTGTATTTTTAATGGTTAAACATTATTCACATACCTTTGCCCCTCCATGGAGGACAGTACGTCCAAAATAATGTGTTTTGGTTCCTAATGAGAAGGTGAAGAAGACAGAACAAAGCTGAAGCTGCATTGTAATGAAACTGAAAACAGCCTGCAAAGAAATTCAGATGTCATTATTAGTCAGTTCATCCCAATAAAACCACTATGTATGCTTTAATTAAAAAAGGAGTATACTAGTCAAGCAGCAGGGTCAAGGGCATAAATCTGCCTTTTGATATTTTCACCATTTAAATTACAAAACTAAACATGGCAGCTTAAAGGATAACTCGGCAGAAAAAGATGCTGGAGTAATCAATTTAGCATGAGGAAACAGGCAATTGAAGAAAAGTAGATGAGGAACCTTCAACAAACCCAACTCCAGAATGAAGCCCATTATCATAGGTACTGCAGTGAAAATCCCAATCTGGACTAGGAATTGAGCATTTAGAACAGCATCTAATGCCGTGTTACCCAGCAACTTGGCTTCTTTCGAAATTCCCCTATCTAGTCCAGAGAACGCCTGAGCTCAAAGAAGAATTTCAAAGATCAGTTACAACACAGTTTGAAGCCAGTAGTGATCATTCAAAATAGAAAAACACATTGTCAAGCAAAAGAATTCTACACAACCCACATCTAACACCCAACAACAACACATGCAGTTATTGAGTCAACTTTGACTGAAGCTGCAGGAAATTTAAATAAATTAGTGAGTGAGAATGACTGCATTAATTTCACAATCATACCAACAATGTTCCAACAAAACTGAGAGAACAGAAAATGAAGCAGTATTGTTAGTATTTAGTTTGGCCATGCATTAACAAAATTGGCCGGAAGACTTATAAAGTGATCAAAGAACCAATCCACCCATGTAATTAAGCACCATATTCTAGCAAACCCTCTACCATAAAGCACATCATGTCAAGCACCTGTTAAGGACTGCATGCAAAACCATTATGTTACGTTTTCTCAATATAAGACAGTGGGTAGCCCACTTATTTTCTTTTGCATGAGGCCCAAGACAGGAAAAATTCATAACAGTAATGGTGTTTAAACACATCTTTCTCAAATACCATCATGACATATACTGAACCATAAGAACACATGGAAAATGTCAATACCTGTCCCAACCAATCAATCACCCCCCCCCCTCCCCCGGGTAAACCATAAACACATACAAAGACAATAAACAGTTAGGCAATCATTTTTCTACTGTGGTAGCAAAATTATAATTTTAAATTTGATAGATATTTAAGATCCTGTAAAAAGGAAATTACCAGATATGCTCTTCCGTAGAGAAATACATATACTGTGAGTACAGTCATCTGTGTCAGCACAACAAATTTATGAGACAGTTCTTAAAAGATTCAAACCAAAACTGAAGAGACTAGTGTATTCGGATAACAATTTAAATTGAAAAATATAACTTAAAATATATATATCATTTAGATAAGATTTTATTTTGAAACTAATACATATAATAGGTACATAATGATGTTTTATTATTCACATATTTTGAGGGAAGTAATAGATATGATGTAACATTTGAAAACCTAATAACAGTAGACTTCACTTTTTTTTTTCCCCTAACTTGAATTTGGGGACAAATTTAATTTTTTAAATTTAAAACAAAATGTCACTTTTTTCTAAATAAAAACTCTATCCAAATACACCCTCAATGGATTGGAAATGAAACTGTTACCATTGTACAAACGTAATAACCAACAGTAGTGTAGTAGAAAGAAAGCATTCTGAAGAAGTCAAAGAGTTGTCCCAGCCTATAAACATCCCTGCTCAGAACTTGCTCTCCATTTCCACCAGCCACTTTGCCTTCAAATAAGGCTATTTGATTCAAGCCAACATCTCTCCCCTTTCCAACCTAAAATTTATTTACATGAAACCAAGATAAAATGCAGAAGTAAATTCTCAACCATTGGGAAACAGCATGTCACTGGCTAGGTGTAGTTTTTAATTGTGGCGAACCTGTACATATTCATGATGAGTAACATTACCCTGCCTAAGCGTGGAATTAAACCCTGCATATTGGGAAAACAATGGTAGAGATTGAAACCCACAATAAGCAGTACATCAAAATTTTGAAAAGATATAGCAGAAGGAAATCTTCAATACACTTGTTATTGGTGATCTCAGTAAACAAAAGACAAATGAAAAAAAAAAAGGATAAAACATCTTAAACAGTTAATTTTCAGCTATCTCCAGAAATACCTGTTCAATATTATTCAGCTGCAAATCGTTCTACTACAGTTAGAAAAAGTATCAGTATTTAAAGAAAGAGAAGTGACTACTCTCCAGCCCGTAATAGATCTTTCTGTGCAAGTTACTTAAAATAAAAAAGATAAAACATCTTCAATGGTTAATTTTCAGCTATCTATAGAAATACCTCTTCAATATTATTCAGCTGCAAATTATTCTACCACAGTTAGAAAAAGTATCATATTTAATGAAAGAGAAGCGACTACTCTCCATCCTGCAATAGATCTTTCTGCACAAGTTACTCGAACAAAAAATAAAAATAAGGATTAATAACAAATACTGGCTTCAAATTTCAGGAAAGTATTTTCCGACTAAAAGAGAATCCAGAGGCATTCACCAGCCTTTTGATATCCTAAATCTCAATCAGCCTTAAAAGATGCGATAATTGAGCACATGAAAGAATTTTAGATCTAAAGTATTTAACTACATTTCACAAGATCTTAAGTGACAACCCATTGAGATGTCTGCAACAAGATATTGTTAACCTCATCATTATTTTGAGCTGTCCGCTATGTCAAAGAATTCAATGCAAAGCACTTCAATTTCACAACAAACAACCAGTGACAAAATCCATCAATCTCAACGTCTGCAATGACTACTGATTAACTCCCCAATATAGAGAGAAAATGGAAAATTGTTAAAAGAATAAGCTTAGTAATCAACTGAGAAGTCCACTACACCAAAGGGACCACAGAAAAATATTCTTTAATTATCAAGCACAGTTCATAGTTAAGCTGTAACAATAATCTACCACAATTATCATACTTGCCTGCATAGATATCTTCACTGATGTTGATAACTCGAGATGCTTTACTGATCCCACCACGAGTGATATGAAAAATTCGATCAAAGACATCTGGATGTCCATAATGCATACGTACTCTGCATAATTTATCAGACAGACAGATTAAATTTTCTGTCAAAACTGGTTTTTTTTTTTTTTTTTACACAAAAAAAAAAAAAAAAAAGGAAAAGAAACTGGAACAAAAAGAGTCAGTGCATGTTCATGCATATTATGCATGACTTCTACAGCTGAAATCAGCAATGAGGAATTCATAACATCGAAATGTGAAAGAGCAAACACTGTTCCACTAAAGATCAGAAGGGTACAAAGGATTGTCACTTTGTTATTGCAATGGGATTTCTTCATAACCAGAAGTAAACAGAAACCATAGAGAGAGAAACAGAAGTAATTCGCAAAATTTTAAAGGAACTCCATCACTCTTTCTTACTGAAGAAAGATACCAAGTTCTTGTGTTTCCCAAGGCAACATTTGGTATTCCACCAGGGGTCTGCAAGTCTTCAAAATAAGATACTGAATTGTGTAAAAGTAATATGCCTAAATAGTCCCTGAGGTTCTTCAATTTTATTTTTGACTTTTTAGCCCTTATTCTATTTTTATGTAACCCATTAAGTAGTTTGAACAAAAAATGTAGTACTAAGGCACATAACTTTCAAATGACAACTTATATGACGGTATGATGAAATTCCATGTATTTTCAACTTAATATACACAACCTCAACCAGTAATAGGTTGCATGACTTCAGTTGAAAATGAAAATATAAAATTCGTCATATAAAGGTTACGTGTCTTTTAATCATCAAAAACCACCACACTTTTTTTAGCCAAAGGACTTTGTAGGCCACAAAATATAGAACAAGGGTCAAAAAAGTCAAAATTAAAAATTAAAAATTTAGCAACCTAATCAACCAAATGAAAATAGATTGGGAACTATTCAACCTACTTTTACATACAGAGAACAAATCCAAAGTAGACAAGGGAAGAGAAAATGCACTAATTGAAGAACAGACTGCAGGGAGAGAAAATATACAATTCAGAATTCAAACAGACTTTGACAACAATGAGACAGGACAAACTTGGCTTTACAAATAAAAGTTAACCAATAGATTCTTATGCATGTCTAATTACTTACTTGAGAGGCTTCGCCAGAACACGCTGACCCAGGGTCACAAAACTAGTCTCTTGGTTGGACATGAACCAGGCCAAGGAAGAAACACTGCAAGTACAGTACAGCACATCATGATGCAAAATATAGCAATAACAACAAAAGATTATCCTTCCATATCATTTCAGGTAAGGATGGTAAACCTTCCAGTGAACACATGTTCCCTGACACCAAGAATAGTGGGAGGCCTTAGACCATGATTTGCTTTAAATTCCTCAAGAAGATTTCTCACTTTCATTGCTTCCTCAAGATAGTTATCCTGCAACAGAAATATGAGGAATTCATAATTTATACTAAACATCCAAAGCAACAAGGAAAAGAATATGATTCTAAAGAAAAATAGAAATTGAAATCAATTGCGAATTAAAACATCGAGTAAAAGGGGCATCATATTTATTCACCAAGTAAATTTTCATAGAAAAATCGGCAAGAGGATATCCTAGATTGAGGAGAATCGAGCCCATTCTTTCCGATAAGTGAACTCTTGAATAGTATTCATTTATTGGCATTTCAGAACTCTTCATTTTCTTGGAAATAAATCACAGATTCAAAGACTAGAATACATAGCAGAGGAGTTGAAATATGCAAACATCCAGCAACACAAAATGAAAACTAAGTCTACACTTACAGTCTAACCTTTTTCTTAAACAACAGGGCTTATTCTAGTTTAAATATAATCTGATCCCCTTTCAACTGTCAACACCTACTCTATTTTTCATGAAAATTAAGGAAGCATTTGGCTAGATTTAAAAATAAAAAATTTTTTAAAAAAAAAACCTTGAACTCAACTAAAAATAAATTCAGGGAACTATATATATTAATTCAAAATTTTGGGGGGGGAAAAGAATCAATTATGGTAAATGTTGTTGGATAGCAACTTTCTGAAATAATATGTATGTACAAGATATTGTACTGGTGCCTTAAAAATGTGTACATGAATTCCAAAAAGAGAAATTTGTTTCAGAAATGGATGGTGTGGCAAAGATTATAGTGGGTAATCAATTATGGTTATCTGTGAGAAAACTTCACACATGCCACGTTAGAATTGTAATTTTTTTTTTTTTTGTTCAAACAAAGCCCCGAAAATCTCCCACCCAAACACAAAATGGGGAATTTTTTTCCAAACACAATACTTATTTTCAAGAAAAAATAATTGCATTTGATTAAAAAAAAAAAAAAAAAATCTCTATCCAAATGCACCCTAGAGATTTTTTTTTTTTTTTTTTTGTATTTTAGTGCCCCTTTGTACTATCGCTTTTCAGGAATAGGAAGAAGCATGTCTTTCAAGTGTCTGGAATATAGTAACATTATTGTGAAATAAAAAGTTTCAATGCATCCATTCAAATAGATTCTTTAAGTTCTGGGCATGATGTTGCAATGCTTGTGATATCACACACAAAACTTGGACTTATTTGACATATGTTCCAAGGAAACAAAACAAATAATAAAAATAAGAATAATAATATCAAGGAAAACATTTCCCTCCAAGAGCATACTACATTTCTTCAAATAGATTACTGAAACTCAAGAAACTTCTATATCCAGGTAGGGAAAAGGGGAAGGGGGCGAGCAGGAAGACAGACAAAGTAGGGTGGAAGCTGATACAACAGTTATTCCCCCTATGAAAGCCAATCAGACATGTGGGACAAACTGCATAATCAATAGGCTGTTTAGCCTATAAGTGAAAACCACATAAATCTTGCAGCAAGAAGGGAAAAAAACAAAAGATCAAGCTGAATTCTCAGAGAACAGGAAGGAAAGAAAATAATTTCCTTGCCGGATTACAAATTACTATTGAGAAACAAAGTCCAGACTACATACAAATAAGCTTATGAATATAATATACAGGTGAAAAATGAAGAAAATAGAGAAGTATTGACCTGATTCATGTCTATTGTTTGAATGGCTTCCCCACGAGTGAAAATTATTGCATGGTTTTGATTCTCTGGTTTTCCTTCCCCAAGTTTTGGATCTCCAGGAAGTTTAATTGAATATATTTCCTGCATATAAATAATTAGTACACAAAAAAATCAATGCTTAAACTTCTCTGCAGATTTAAAACCACCAAAAGTAAAATGAACTTTTAGCAGATAAAACAAGAACCTCTTGGATTTTAAATTGCAATTTCAGAAACAAAGACATATTACAGGGGAACAAAGTATAAAGTGATGTATAGAAGTTTGGATGGGGTAAGGTACTGAGGAAGTTCAATTATTACAAATGAAGGAATACTTTCAATGAAAAATCTATCTTTATGTTTTGAATCCCATAGAGAACTCCACTTTGGGACCAAATATAGGACTTTTAATCAAAGATAACATTCTGTGATCAAGTGAGTTCATTGCAGCGTTCAAAGAGATCCTGAAACTCTTATTGCCATGGGAGAATAAAGACCTTCCCATATATTGCCATTAACTGAAGTTTTCTCTACTTTGAATTTCTCAGAAGAAAATACTGCCATTCTGCTTCCCACCATATCTACTCAATTCCATACTCTTAGGAACAATTATACGGCACACGTCCTGCACTTTTTTAACAGGAAATTCTCCATAGAGTCAAACAAACTGCAATATCACCTAAAGTCTAAATGAGGAGAAAAAGTTCAAGTTTAGATTTTTCATATAAAGCACCATCAGTTATAAGAAGATAATACCCTATTATGCTTCTTTTATTTTTTCAATAAAAGCAGAGAGAGAGGCAAGTTTCAAGAACCCTAGAGCTTCATGAGACATCTTCTGACAACCAGAAATTATGAGGTTGGATTTGTAGGTAAAAAAATAAAAAGAAACTAATCAAATTTCAACTGTAGAATATGTTTCTTATTAATGCAGGTGAAGTAGTATTTACTTGGAAAAGCCTGGACAAATCAAGTCTCATACTACCCATGATGTATTAGTATTCTGGTATCAATAAATTGTGTGAGTTATTTCAGAGCCAGTCTAATGAGTGAGATAAAAAGATAGCATTACTCATCATCCATAAAAAATATATGGTATTTACAGTGCTTCAACTTATAAAGATTGATTTGAAACATGCTTAATCTAAATAGTGCAGCAATGTTGAGGTATAATAAGATTAGCAAACAACAAATAAATGATCTACTTACAAATCTGTGAAAAGAAATAGAAGTGAACAAAACTTGATTCTAAAACCATAACTTTTTACCTGATCCTTCCCATGGGCATCAGCTTTAACGAGTTTAGAATAAAATTCCTTTGACACCTTTCCATCAGCTGCACCACTCTCTTCTACATGTATGAAAGCAACACGAAGTGCCTCATTCCTAGAAAAGAAAAAGATCCAACAAGCCTTTGTTCAATGAAGAGAAGAAACAATTATGGGTCCAGACACTACAAATAGCAATGAAATGAGCTAGAGTGAGAAGGTAAATGAATCATGGTTGTCAAGTCTCAGTCTGTTCAGAATTCTAAGGTTTCTTATAGATTACAAATTGACTTGCTGAGGGACATATCTATAATATGGATAACCAAATTGCAAGACAGACCTACGCAATAAAAGAGCTATGTCAGCTGCCTCAGGAGCCTTTCGTTGCTTTTGTTGCCCATAAATTTGGCAGGAAACAACATAAGTAAACTTTATATCTGCTTGAGCTCTCGCTTCACGGGACAGCTCAAAACCTTGTGTCATGGGAAGACTGGTCTGTGGTCGAGCATCCACTGCAAATAAATTATGGAATATTTGTACTTCAATACTTTTGGGGGCTGAATGTAATGGAAATTAAAATAAAGATTGCTCATCCAGTCCAATACCTCCTAGAGATCTATTTTCCAGATAACTCTGCAGCATTATTGCTCTTCTGTAGTACATCATACCACGCACTGCATATGAGATTAGGAATAAACAGATTAAAAAGAGAGTGCCACCAAATAGTGTCTAAAGTCGCCATGTTCAAGAATAATGATGAAAATACTAAAATATGACTTCACAGTCGATATGCATGCACAAAATTAGTTGAATCTACCTGTTCTAGCTAATGTTTGGCCTCGGTAAGACGCCCAAAATCGAAGCTCCAATGCATCACTAGAGTTTTCTTGAATTTCAGCATCATCGCTACCACCACGACCAATGCGTTCCAAAAAATTTTCCCATTCATCTAAAATAAGGACACCAGTGAATCTCATGATGGTCAAACACACTCAAAACTCACAATGAAAAAAAATATATATTAAAATGCAAATTTCACAACTAGCAAAGACTATACCCAGTTTAAAAAGATAAGTAAGATCCTATAGTGAATATAATAACAATAAACTTCCCATTTTTGGAAAAACTGCCCAGAAACCCTTTAGGTGCATCTTCATTATTTATCACATGCACAGAAGAATACTACATGCTGCAAGAGAAAGAAATAGTTGCCAACGCTTGTTTTTCTTATTATTTGTACAAAATTGGCGAAGCATTAGATTTCCTAATGTTACCATATTCTCTATTAAGACTCTAGCAACAAGTACACAAGGTTTCTAGGGATCAGCAAAAAAATATGAAAAATATTCAAATAAAACTGTATCAGATGCCAACTACATGTCTTCCCCCAGTATGGGCTTCAAATTTGTAATAAGTGAATTTCAATTTTCACTGCACATAGATGCCTGAGAACATGGATGGACCAGTCGGGAAAATGAATTTGTAGTGTTCAGTAACAGACAACAGCAATGCGGCTAACCTCCAGATTCTCTATTACTTTTTTTTTTTTTAATGGTTTACCTATGCATTTAGGATAAGCATGCTATCCTAGAAGTGGAAAAGTGGATATTGACTTAGGGTTGACTTTTAAGTGGAGAATTATTGGATGTGAAGAATATCCATTTATATTCATCAAGATTAGATCTAAATGGATATTCAATTAAATCTATTAAAGTAACTGAGAAGATGTTTGTTGAATACTGATACATGTAAATACATGTAAAGTAGAACATCAGAAAGAACAAAATTAGATGAAGCTTGGACAATAAAGTTACTGAAAGATATTTGCAAATGTATAGAAGGTAGTACAATATTTTTACAAAGCATCTCTTTGCCTATTGAAAAAGCAAGTTTATAAAAGTGAATTCCAGAACTGGAAGCAACAGTATGTAGAGCCTCATGCAAACAAACAAAACTAAAGAAAAATGTTGAGGTTAAAAATAAAGTATAAAAAATACAGAAAATGTAACCTGGAAATATCTTCTGCAGATAGAAAATTGTAGATATGCCATCTTCATTTTCCACCCGCAACTCAGAGGAACTATAAAGCACGGTCTCGCTGTAGTAAGGTGTGAAGACACTATTTTCCAGAAAATACAAATGTTCAGGAATTAGAATATTTGTGTACATACAACATAAAGATTACCAGCTAAATCAAACTAGTTAAGACAAACCAGAATGGCATCATCTCGCAAATTGGCTTTGCTGCTGGCATGTCCATGAATAATGAATTTGTGAAAAACTCTAATCTCCTCCTTGCTTCAAGATTTTTTGGTATATTAGAAGCAGAATCTTTTACTGTGAGAAGTAGGTGGAGCCTTTTCACTTGTTCCTTCTGTCAAAGGGTAAACATATTCAAGGAAGTTAAAAACAAGAAACGGGTTTTTCCCCACAAGCCAACAATTTTTATGAGATTGTCCGTTTCATTTCTTGAACATTTAGGTTATGAAAGATTCAAAGTGCTATGCTATAATCTTTTTTTTATAGCGTATCTTTTGTAAAAAAAAACACTAACAACTATTATTTTACATTTCAAGCAAATATTCCAATGGTGTTACAAAGGTTGAAATTAAATTAGACCAGGCCAAGTTTAATTGAAGTATTAGAGGCTTACAATCTCAGGGTCCTTCGGCCACTCAATCTTAGAGAAGAGACGACCTTCATTTCTTGCCCTCAACAATATGTTCCATGTATCAAGTTGCTCCCTGGTGGAAAGAAATTTATGCATCACCAATTTAAGTCTCAAAGTGAATGAATACTAAGCACTCAAGTGTACAAGCAAAAAAATGAACAATGCACTGACCTTAAATCAGATGAAAGTAGTTCATGCGTAACAACATCATAGAAATCAAATAGAGCTTTTGTAGCACCTTTTGCTAGTTCAGGAGTTTCATTCCTTATCTGAAATGATGAAAAATATCCGTTTATAAACAGATATGAATTTAGAAACCTCAAGGAATTCAAATGAAACCAAGAACAACTTAGGGCAACCAACAAAATAAGCAATATACCCACCACAATATCAGGACACAATTTCCTTTCAAGAAGAAAGTTCCATGATAAGAGGCAGGAACATTATCCAAAGTGTTAAACGAATATCAGGCAAGAATTAATATACACATTTCATAGTGCTCAGTAGTGCATAAATGATGGCAGCAAGAGAGACATCAACTTCATTGCATATACATTCTTTATTTATCAACATCTCTGATAGTGGGTGGGGATTTGGGGTGGAGGCAAAGAAATAATTACCAGTAGCCCAGTCAAAGCTGTAAATCTTGATAGCACAACAGGAAGCTTCTTCAAATGCAATATGATGACAAGTGAACCCTCCTGAATACTGTTGTTGACTTCACGGAATATCCTTTCTACCCTGTTTTAGACAACAATAGTGTTACTAAACAATCACCTAGAAACAAAGTAACATTTGGCAATCAGATGCAACATAATTGCCTTGCAAATATGATAAGAATCGTACCAGAGCCTCCCTTCCCCATCAACAAGAGCATGTAAGATCTTTTCGATACTGTAATAGCATTCCTGAACAGCATATGCCATGTACTCATCTCGGCATATTCTATTCCACAGATCTGCTTGTGTATCTTTACAATCCAGAGCTAAATCAATCGCCAATAAAATCTGGAAAGATTAATAGCTTCAGAATGCTGAAAAAACTAGATAAGAGTTAGAGTTATAATTGCTTGTATCAGACAAGTTTATGTGAAGGACCTTGCTACTAAGAAGAAACAGGGGCCACTGAACCAATCTAATAATCCCTCTATTGCTTGGCATTGAAAGCAAGTCCATCTCTCTAGAAACAAAGAAAACAAAAACCCAAAAAAAAAAAAACATCAATATTGAGAAGAGGTATTAAAACAACAAAAGTTGGTCTAAACGGCAATTGAAATGCAAATATTACCTATTACTAATGTAATCCTCTTCACGCAAGCTTTTGATGATTTCATTCCAAAATGGAGAAAATATCGCTGCATACTCCTTGTTATTATCTTGAGACGTCTAGATATTCACAAAAATTAATAAATAAAAATCATGCATGAATAGACAAACATCAAGAAGTTCCTTGCATCAAGAGACATCAGCAAATTGAGTAAATATGCAAGGCAAATACCAGAAGGCTATAGAATATACCAAAATAAAATATCAGTCACTTCAAACATCAGCAGTAGTCTATATCAATAAATAAAGAAGAATACGTGCATAAAAATTCATCAGAGCATATTAAGAAAATAATATTCATTCTCTTAATCTCACATCACAGCATTGATGAAAATGAATAGCAGGCACAGAGACAAAATCATCCATTTGAAACATAGCAACTTTGTGCTAGAAGAATTGATTTTGGAGAGAAACATGGGACAAAAAGTCAAAAACTAATTCACCTGTGAAGATTGTTGATAAAAGGGCATCCTGCAAAAGTAGTGGAAAATACATCAGTAAAAAAGGAGAATATATGTTGTCAGATGAATTAGCTTCAGCATCATACATGACTATCAAGTCATCCAAAAGTTCACTTAACTTTTTATCTCTCGTGAGACAAGATTCTTGACAAAGGCTTCCGGAAAGCTCTCAAAACGTTTATGTACCATTTGAATAGAACGAATCTACAAAAATTCATGTTTTCAAGATTGCAAGAGATGAAGTAACAGATGTCAAGACAAGCATTAGAAAACACCAAGCTATTACTTCTGACTAACAAAATAGATAAGCTAAAACTACTATTTGAAATTTTAGAAATACCTCTCCCAATCGAGCCCGAGCACCAATTACAGCTCCAACAATTGCAGATAACAGTGTGTACCATATATGAATGTCCATAAGATATATCTGGAGGCCAGGAACAGGAAATGTAAAACTCAAATTGGCATTTTAAGGGCAAGATGGAAAGACTATGAATTTTAAGAATTAGATCAAATGAAGTAGATACTGAATGTATTTTGATAATGAGTTACAGAAAATAACAGAGTTACTAAAACATATTAGAAGCAGGAGAAGATTCATTCAGATGGCAAGCAGTAAAGGAAATGCCTAACAAAATTGTAAGGAAATTATGAACAGAATGTGGAGCTGAGGATAATTTCTTATCTCGGCATTTGATGACGTTCAAAACTATATGCATTTAGTTTGTTCATAATTTTTAATTTCAAAAGTAGTAACTTTCTTTCTTTCCTGTTTTGTTACCTTTTTAAAGGAGCAAAAACCATTGTGATGGGTTTAGAAGTACATAAATTACACTCCTTTACTGCAAGACTTTACTAATGAGGTAGTAATTTCATATGGTACCGAGCATAAATCCAGGGTTCAAATTCCATTGTGACCTGTTATAAACTTATTGTGCACATTTGAAGTTCAAGTTTTTAAAAAAATATATATAATAAAAAGAAATGTTTGGCCCACAAATGAGGGCCATGAAGTGTATAAAAATTACAATCCAGTCAACAGGTTTAAGTTTTTAAATGTGTTGCATCCATAACATGGATATTTCAATAGAAATAATAAAAGACATTTGATATCATCACATTTGCATCATATGACCCACCAATAGCCAAACTTCTCATAATATCTACAATAGCAACCCATTCCAATACAATACTAGATACTGCTAGTATTGGCACACAAGTTGGTTGCATGCATATGCCAGCCACAGTAACACATTGAGCTGCAAAAGAGGGCTGGAAACAAAGAAGATGGTGAGTTAAGTCAGATCTGCTGCTAAGGATGACAGGAAGAGGAAGTTCAAAGTCAGATCCAGCCATATCTACCACTGGTGAAATTATCATTAAAGCGAACAATAGAGCACAAGTGCAAACATGGGAACATTGCACATGGGAAGAGTTAAAAAGTGTGGAAGTAAGAAAGGAAGAAGAAGAGTAGTAAGAGAGAATAAAGAGGTGAGGCACATCAATAAACAGAGACCAACCAAGTTAACAGAAGCAATGGCCAGCACACTGAGAGAGAAGAAAAAGAAAAAACACTCAATTTTGCATGTGAGCAAAAGCTGATTGGAACAACCTTTAGGCACCTTAAATTTTCTGGACAGTCAATTCTCCAAATTTCAAAATTTTAGAAAGTGAAAGGTTCCAGTTAGATACATTGACTCATTTTTCTGGTTTTAAAAACAGAAAATGTCTATTAAAGCAGAACCAAGCGCACCTATTCCACATTTTAATACTTTACCAATATAAAAATATTAAAAGTAAAAGTTAAATCTTTGATCCAGTTAGTGATACTTCTTTCAACAATCAAAATTGTGCTGCGCAAAAGAAAACAACAAGGTCCAAATTCATGCCTGATGCCTCTAATAATATAATAACAATAATAGTAATAACAACAACAATAATCATAATCATAACCAGGCTTGCTTATACAGACATAGAGTTCGGGAGTTAATTCATGCCTGATGCCTTATCTCATCATCTACCATACGAAAAAATAACAATGACCAACTTTCAAAGATTTAATTAAATAAACAAATACTTACAGCAATAACAGGAGCCCACAAGCTAGCCACAGTCAATGCATTATTATTGCCTGCCAAAACAAATACAAGCATCAAAAACTGTAGAGACTATCTAAATTCAGAAATATCATTATGAAGGTCAGACATGAATGTAAACAGTCTAACATGGAAAACTCACAGTAGACACTCCAAGTCCAACTACTTATCAAATGCATGGATGTATATCACTATCATCAGTTTTAATCAAGCTAATGAGAACATAAAGAAGAGAAATAAGAAGTACATAAAAGCCAAAAATAATGTAACATAAATTGGTGAAAAGGGATGAACTGATTTGTTCACAAACAAAATATCACCCCAGGCGGAGAGGAATTAGTGAAGTTTTCATACAAAGAGTTCCAAATCTAGTCCAGTCTACCCACAGGAATTGTGACACATCAACATAAATGTAGGAAGTGTGTGTTAAATAACAACTCAGGCCCATAAGTTTTTTCTAGGGAGGAAAAAATAAACTTTGGCAAAAAGGAGGAAAATCAGAACCCCTTTCCAGGACATCAGATTCTTTCCCACACAAATGCAATAAGATAAGCTGCAAACAGTCTTATTTCCAATATTTTACTATTATTCAGATCCTGATTATAACACGAACTAAATACACAGATCACATGAGAAAGATATAGGGAACATCTGAATCAGCCAAATAGAGGAAAAGAAATATATCAAACTCTTAAATTACCACCTCATTCAAAAGTTTAAGCTGATAGAGAGGCACAAAACTTAATTTCTTAACAGGCCCAAACACGTGCAATATCAACAAATAGGCTGGAGTCTAAGCTCGAACACGAAACATCCCATCCCATTCTAATACCATGTTGAATTTAATCACTTAACACATATAAAATCAGAAAAGAACCATTATAATGAGTTAGGTTGAAATTTGAAGTTACTTTTTGATATCAAATCATGCCATGAGTATTGCAAGGATCGAATATGTATAATGACATTGGTGGGCTCGATAAGAGGTTTAATCTGCAATATTACAGGGGGAAGAAAATTTTGTTAGTCCAGAAACAAATAATAAATCAAGTAAACAACACATTGACAGAAAAACATGGATACATGCATCAAAACACAGGTTAAAACAAATAAAACCAAGAGGAACCAACTTGCCTGGAGAAAGTAAGTAAATGTGAACTTGGAAAGAAAGATAACTAGCCAAAAGAGCACATATCTGCAATAAATGAAAATAACTAGATAAAGACAGCTATCATAAGAAATGAATCATGTAAAAACCTGTGAAACAATATATCACACATGGAAACAAGATCTTTCCTCAATTTTCTGGAAGCACCAAAAACCAAGAAAATAAGTCTATTGGACCTGTATTCTATAAACAGAAACGAGTAATAAAGCTGGGTCTCATGTTCAAGCAAAATAAACTACAGGTCAACTTCAGCTTTATGTCATTCCAATATCATTCCTTTAACACATTGTTAGGATGAAAAGGGGAAAGAAGAGAGAAAAAAAAAGAAAAAAAAAAGTTGCAGAATCCTTTGTATAAGCAATAAAAGTGACTTTCTCCAGGGCTCTCACTCTAATACAACTTGTAGCTTCCGTTGGAGCCATTTTCATTCTTTTAAAAGTTATTGTACTCCTAGTGGAGATAACTAGAATATTATTTGAAAAATTACTTTCTATAAATTGCATACAAGGAAAATCATTTTCTCCCCTTTCCTATATTTTTTTCCCTTAGACTTCTTCATAAAACTATCCCTCAAATTGAATCACAATTAAATGTCAGTTATGCATGATGCATTTAATAGTAACCATTATTTTCTTCCTGTTTTCCTTCTTATTTTATTAGACTTCTCCATTCTTCAGCAATTATTTATATTTCAGTCCATTTCATCTTCAACCAACTTAACTTCTGCTCCCCCTATTCCCTAAATGGTATACACCATTATTGCTATTCCAAGGAGATCAAAAATCTCCCTGAACAAGTCATAAATGACAAGCCAGTGCACCAAATTTAATTCAGGAAAGGAAAATTGGCCAATTTAGTCCCTTATCTATTTTCAATAATTAATACAGTTCACAATCTATATTTTTTTACCTGCTAAGTCCCATAACTTTTTACGACCTGCCAATTAAGTCCTTCCGGCGAAAATTTTGAATTTTCAGGCCAAATTTCATCACGTG
>JAXGGT010000002.1:6660261-6675765 GCA_035583425.1 Marsdenia floribunda
TGGGCAGACGATATTACCCCTAAAATTTCATCACGTGGCCGGCACGTGATGAAATTTGGCCGAAAAATTCAAAATTTCCGCCGAAGGACTTAATTGGCAGGTCGTAAAAAGTTATGGGACTTAGCAGGTCAAAAAAATAGATTGGGAATCTATGTTAATTATTGAAAATAGATAAGGGACTAAACCGACCAATTTTCCATTCAGGAAATGTTGAATATTTTATCACCTCTGTTTCTATAAGTCTCCCTCTGAGAACAAGCAAAATGATAAAATCCAATGCTTCTAATTCACCTTCTAACCAAACAACAAAGTAACTATTCTCGTTCTTCATTTGCTTCAAAATTTGATTCTCTGAAATTACATGTTTCCACATAGAAGAAATACAAATCATATATATTCAACCTCAAGCACTTCCACCATTCAATTTCAGCTTAAATTTGATATTCCTAACAGAATCTACTAACTAATTCAGATACAATTAATAGAAAATCCTCTCCTTATAACATGTAATATATGAGAATCAAGATAAAGAAAAACGGCTGTGCATTTCGAAAAAGACAAGGCAAACCTTAAATAATCAGTGGTTTTCTCAACAAGACCACGGCCAACAAAATATCGTTCCTGCATATTTAACCAATGGATTAGCCACAAAGACTGTGAAATAGTCGCAAAATCAGCTCCACACTATTAAGAACTCATGCCTGATAGATCCACTTGAAAAACTGAAAGAATGATTGATCAGTCATTTCTGAAAATGTGTGGCATGCAGGTATTTTCATGAAAAGGGCTAGAACCAATCTTAATCCTGCATAAACACCCAGCACAAGGACATAGATCCGAAAATATAAAGAACTGGCACCTTCATTCCTTTCTTGCAAAACCTTTCTGAAATATCACAACATATGACATAAACAACAAGAATTGGTATATTTGAATAAAAGAGAAGATTGCAAAAATGATATATACTTACATATAGACGTATATCACAAATGCAGAACTCAAACTCCACCAGAAAAACCTAATAAAAAGTCTTGAAATAGCCATGCCTCTTGCAGTAGTGTAAGCACCAAACATAAGGAGAACATCTAAGAAACCTAAATTAACAGTATATGTGCATTAATTAAGGCAAAACAAGAAAAGCAAGATTAAACTCAAATAGATGCAAAACATGAAAATTAAGGGATGAAATTTAGCTTACTCTCAACAAAATTCATGATAGCAAATGTTGGGCCAACACTGAGGACTGACTTGAAAGTATCAAGATTTATCCTTCCATCATTAAATGCTATAATTGTCAAAGCCTATAATCAGAATAAAAATAAGTAAATAAATACACTACACGCCACATGTACACCTTTGAGGTTGCTAAAAAAGCAAGGTAATTACGAGGAAGAAATCACCTGAAACATTATGGTCAAAAACATCCACATACGGTGAAAACTTCGATACAAATGAAGAAAAGTCCGATGCTCAACAAATGTGCTTTTTCCAGTCTACAAGTTCAGTGGGGAAATGAAAACCATTTTTAGAACTAAAACAACTGGCGTTCACCAAAACCTAAGCCAAAGAGTCAATGCAACATAATTCTAATCTTATGATCCCAAATAAAAAGGACTATAAGGAAATCTCCATAAAAAGCAACTACTATACCAAAAAAATAAATACACAAAGAAATGGAGTAAGTTACAAATTAATTCAACAGAGTAAAAGCAAAGTCTTTTTATGCCAACCAACACTCAGAAAATGCAAGTACCAAGAAGAAATGTGATTGGACACCAATATTGGATCAGTAAAGAGAGAAATTTTCAAGTAAGCTTCATAAATTAACAAGATGAAGGGCTTTGAGAACCAGACCATCAGTCTGGTTCAACCAATTCAACTGGGAATCATCCACCCCCCTAACTTAGTTTCATAATATGCAATTTTACGCTACAGAACTGATCAAGAAGGTACCAGCCCTGAACCAATTCACTAATTGAAAAAGGCATCGCTTGGGCGGTTTTTTTCTTTTTTCAGTTAAGTTTTTTTTGTATTTAATTTGTAAGCTATGTTAATTTTATGTTAATGCATGACACTGAACACTGTCAGATTGTGTAATTGCAACTTATATCATGGTAATTAATGAACCTTGTCACCATGTGGAATCTATGGGTTTGAGAAGCACTTTTTACCATTAAGTCATATTAAATATGATTTATTATCTGAATTTATTTAATATAAATAGAATAGCAGATGAATTTTTCAGGAAAAGAGCCGTAAAATGCCATTCAACCACTTCCCTTCCTTTCAAGTATATCCATAAACTTGTATTTTCAGATTTATATATCCTTACACTATTTATAGTTATGTAAAAAATATACTTTACACTCTCTGTATTTTCAAGATCCTATTTTCAACCAAAGAGTATGTGAGATTATAGTTTAGAGGGTAAAATATTCATAACAAACACAAAGAGTTGAAAGTAAAAGATTAAAAGGTATTGGACATTTTTCATTAAAACACTTAGAACTTTAGTAACCAGTGGACTACGTCAAAACGTTATCCAGTATTCAATCCAGTCTAACTGACTCCTTAAAACAATTTTAAAAAAAAAAAAAAAAATCCTTATAGATTTTCAAAATGTTTTGAACAGTTAATCCAGTCAAATATTAAAGAATGACCAAATAGTCTAAATTTCAGCAAAAATCTTTTAATAAATGTGAGTATTAAATTATGTTTCAAAGAATACCAAAATTTTCTCATCTAATTATCTGAAAATATATATATATATATATTTAAAGAAAATGTACATCAACATTAATGAATGAATAAGTGCATGTGGACAGTCATTTTAAAACACAGAAATTACATGAACTAAAATGACTATATTTTTTAAATTTAAACATTAGAATCTGAAATGTTTAGAACTAATTATTAAAAATATAAACTTTTAAAATAAGTAAAAATGCTGGTAAAAAAGGAAATGTCTTTTGTGCAAATAAAAAATAGTTGTCCACTAAACAACTAATAAGTGCTAAAATTTACAGACATGCTAAAAAAAAATGGAATAATTATTATAACTCAATGCATCCTTGAATCATATTGCATAATATCCATTAATATTCTGTAATACCTAATAACGAAATGCACTTTTAAAAAATGCATTCCTTCATTTTGAGTGAGTAGGAGCACAGCCATCTTATACACTGAACTACCTAGAAGCTATCGCTTCAAGAGTCAGATTCTGCTTTGGATGCAGAGGATACTGAGACATCGCCTTTCTTTTATGGATTAGTTGTAAACTTAAATTAAGAACTTGATATGGTTGAATTATATCTATAACATAAATTAAATATTGTTATTTAAAATAACACATATCTTAATTTTTAACTAATATATTACCTACTTGATTACGATTGTTAATCCATTGAACCATGAATTTGATGTCAGGTTCAGTTTTGAAATTGGAAAAATCCTAGGAAAGTTGCCACTAATGAAATTGGAAAAATCTCAAATAATCAATTTTCCAATAAAAGGTTTTATTTCTCAACCTCAAGTATTTGATCTAAGCACCTTACCCTAAAAAATAATTCCTCATTTTATTCAGCTGAAGATCATTAGTTTGGATAAGGGTTCAGCAGCATAGGGAAAAAAAAAAAAAAGATAAAATTTAACCTAAGGGTATAAATAGATTCAGTAAAAGTTTAGGAATATTGTTGTGCGATTCAAAATAGTTTTGAGAGTACAAAACAGGAAGATAAAAAAATATATTTAAAACAAGGAAGCTACTGAAGGGCATTTTCACAAAATTTCCAATCTGTATATCATTATATTATATATACATATGTAATTGCATTTTTTTTTTTTTTTTTTTGGAAGCAGGGTATGACTTGTGAACCATTAAAGTGGTTGCTTCACCAGTTTGATAACCAATCCGGTTTTCATCAACAATAACACTTAGAATGCAGCCTTAACAAAGATTAACAGTAACAGATGCATATAGCATAATGCAGTTAGTTTTGAGCATTGAACATCATCAAAGATTGAAACAAATTGCAAGGGAAATCAAACTGACCCTTTTCCCTCTTCTAGTAGGCTTCAGAAGGAACGGGGATTCCGGCCTCAAGGGCCAACTCAACTCAAAGCAAGCAGGTGACCTGCACACTGACAAACTTCAACAAAAAGCAACAATTGCGATATCACAGAATCATTACATTTTGAGAGAGTAGTTAAAAATAAAATAAAATCAGTTAGGCAAATATCAAACTACAATTTTCCTCTTTCATTTAGTTGTAGGGGTAAAAAAAATTCCCACTTCTTGGCATTCTAAATTATCTATTCTTCAGCTTATCTAAGATGATAAACAGGAGAACACAATTTTAAAGTAAATGCCAATTTTCCTTTAAAGTATCATAATTTTAATTTAACATAGGGTTATGACAGATTATTGAATCATCAAATTCTAGGAAAATCAAACCAGAAATATTCATTGAAGTCATCATAATTCCGCCACTCTGAATGTGAGGCTTTCCCATTATTGTTTCTCTCAGCTTCCTGAATTGAAAACAGAACAAAACAAAGGTCAAGCAAATAAAAGCGAAGTAGAATAAAGTACTTCGTCAAAAAATTAATAAACAAATTTTTAAAACATGGAAGAGAAAAATAGAATACAACAGTTAGGAAGTATGCAAAAGTGCAAATAGACACATGAAGTCCACTCAAATATAAAAAGAAAAGGCCAGAAACTTCTATAATATTGTTTAGTTTTCAGTTGCATAATATCCCCAAATTCTCTAATTATTAAGACCGACCATAAATATTGGAATGAGCATCTAAAACTTATGAACTAAAAACAATTGCTATCATCAGAGCAGGGGAATGATTTTGCTTAATAGTCGTGTATGATTTGGAGAGATCCATAAGCATTCGTCTTCTTTCCTAATGGCTTCACATTTAGCTCTTTCGAATCTAACAAGTTGAGGAGCAATGAGGGGGAAGTTCAAGCAACAATTATGGTCCAAAAGGGAAGGCCACTATGGACTCATGGGAAATAAAGAGAAAAGGAAAAGAATGTAGGAAAAGTTAACAAGGCAACCGTAAGAAGGTATTACTTAATTTCTAATTGCACCAAGTCCACAAGGTCACCATTCATTTGGCCCATAACAAAACCGCTGTCTGTCAAATTTCATCAAGATATGTATCTGATTCATATTCTAAGGCCCTTACAGGAAAATCTAGTCAGGTGAAGCTACATTAGGCAATAGGCATAGAAGAAGAAAATACCATGCACAACAAAAGCCAAACCTCTAAAACACATGATTTTCTGGACATTCACACCTAGCACACATATCTCTCTTGCTACATCTAAACTTGAAATCATAATCTGTCAACCAGAAGCATAAAACACTTCAAAAATTAAAAATTTATAATTTTATTAGGAAAGGGGAAACACCATCAATCATCCAAAATTAAAATCTTTTCCAGCAATACACTTTACAAGATCAGGAATTATAAAGATATGGAAGTTTAAATCCAAGAATTCAGTTATTTTAATTTCATAAAGTCCAATTTATTCAGCAAATATGTCAAAAAAACATTTCTCCAATCCTTCAAAATGAGGAGGTTTAGAAACTGATAAAAGCTAGGGTATAGTTCCAGCCAAATTGATATCAGGAAAAAGCAATTTGAAAGCAATAAATGATACTATCACTTATGATCCCTGAGGTTTACTGAAGGTGCAAGGCCTCATAGGAGTTGAACTCCACGTAAGTAGACTAAAAGTGCAAAAAGGTCACTTACACCCGCCATTGCAACATATATTGGGGAAATGATTTGATCTAAGAAAGACACAGAACCACTCTGAGTTGTACAACTTGAGGCAGGGTGGGCTTCACCATGATCCAAAATAGCATCCAATTCCCTAGCCATCTGTAAAATCCGTCACCCATATAAATCAAAATATCAAACTACTGCAAAAATATATGACCTTTTTTTTTTCTTTTTGATGTAAACAGTATTTTGTATGACAAGAAATCTAAAATATTTTATCTCCAGAAAGGACCAAGATATTTTCTATTGCTATGAGCATTATTCCAGACCCCAGAATCCTGAATTTATTTAATAAAAACAAGGGTCCTTCTATATCTTGTCCATTATTAAAAATGAATCCAGATCAGAGCCATAGTCATGAATAATTTCTTGCAGATTTCATACGAAATTCTCTAGGGTCCTTAAGGTCATAAATTCAAGCAACCATTTTGTTCCATTTCACTGCAGAAGAACGGCAGCTTCATTCATAATGGTCTTTACCATTGTCCTTATTGCAGTAAAATTTTCAGTTTACTTTTCTTTTACATGTTATTTATAGAACGGGCCCAAAAAGGAAAATGGAAACTCATCAATTAACCTCTGAAAGATAAGAACTCCCTACATTCTAAATACAATGTATTACTTCCATAGCTTCTGTGGACCCAAAACAATGTTCACTTCCACTTGTTCGAAAGTTTGAAAGTAAAACTTAATAAGTTAAATTAAATATAATAATTATTTTCGAATAAAGAATGGCTCTAGAATAGAAAGAGCATTATATTAATTATGGTATTTTCTAAATATGATTTCATTCCAAGTCTAATAGAATTTGACATCTATATGATACAAATTATTCTCTAAGGTATGGAATATTGTTCTTTTGGCCCTCGAATTTAGCATTCAAAAATATTTTTTTGAGATTTGCACTTTACCCTCGCCTTCTAGCTGCATCACATGAATGTTTAAAAATGTTATAATTTGTACAGTTTGAAGGTTCATTTGTAGTGTCTCCATGGTACAGTGGCTGTTGCATTCCTTGTTTGAATGACTTACATGGTGGAATATATAGCAGATGCATTCTGGAAGAAAACGGACATTAGCAGCTTCACCCCATATGCAGAAGTACAAGGAGATAAGAAATAGTTTCCGGTCCTTATTAATGGCTTCTAAACTGTGAGGAAACAAAACAATATTCAATGAAGTCAGCATCAGAATAAAAAAACAAGATGATGAAATAGCAGTAGGTGAGGGCCCACCTATTGTATACAAGGCGTATTCTCAAATATCTGCACCATTTAATGTAATTATCCAAAACCTTCAAAAAGACCTCTTTAATAGTCTTTTCATCAAGTTTCTGCACAAGAAAAGATAAAGATTCACTTCTCTGACAGAATATCTCAACATAGCAGACTTGGAAACATGTGCTAAGCTTGAGGAGAACACCATTAATGCTTATAGATTTAGGAGTAAGAGTGCAAGTAAAAGGGGAAGACAAGATTTCCACTATATAGAAAATAGAAATTCAAAGAAAGAAAGAGGAAATCAGGAAATTCTATGTGAAAAATGAGTCTTGATACATACTAATCTTGTAGAATTACTCATTTTAGTAGAAAAAATCATATAAATTGTCCATTTGTATTTAAAAATAATAATAATAAAAATAATGCATCAACTCATTAGAAACCATTCTGAAATTGGTTAAGGATTAAAAAAAAAAAAAAAAAAAAAAGCTCAGAAATATTAGAAGGACCAAATGATTTAAATCTTTACAAATTAATTAAACTAAAGATTACAAACCGATGTGGCTTGAAAAAAACATTTCAGGGACCAAAATGGCTAATTTTAAAAAAGACCATGTGCAATTCAAATGGACATTTTATTCCAGTCACTCGGCCAAAAAAAAAAAAAAATCAACTTAAGGACTAGACCAGATAGCCCTAATTTTCTTGAATTTTGGTTTTTCCAAATGAATCATTTTTACTTTTGTTTTTGCATTTCAACTCACAAAAATTAAAAATGTTGCTTCTCACTGAGTTTTCCTTTATGACAATATTTTTGTCCATTTTTTATTTTGCCTCTAACTGACAAAAGGGGAAATAATAATTTGGTCCTTAACTAATTTATGATTCGTTACTCAAGTCCCAAACAAAGTATGACTAAACCTAGGTACATTTCTTTACCACTTACAAGTAATGCACACAATGGACGTGGTCATTTCTTATAGAAAAATATTAGCCTATTCTAAATTATTTATGATTAGCAGTTTATAGTCGTTTTCATTTTTTTATCATCGTCAAACAAAATATGACTACTATTTGGTCTCCAAACCATTTCTCATTTGTCATTACTAATAAAAGTTTTACACATAGGTTAACCAATTAATTAATTAAAAATGAAATTGAAATACATGTAACATAGATCCCAGATGAGTTTTAGTGCCTAGTACACCAAATGTGAAGCAACAAATATCATACAATGTTAACTATGTGAAAAATGAGTCTTGATACATACTAATCTTGTAGAATTACTCATTTTAGTAGAAAAAAATCACATAAATTGTCCATTTGTATTTAAAAAAAAATAATAATAAAAATAACGCATCAACTCATTAGAAACCATTGTGAAATTGGTGAAGGATTAAAGAAAAAAAAGAAAAAAGAAAAAACAATAGCTCAGAAATATTAGAAGGACCAAATGATTTAAATATTTACAAATTAGTTAAACTAAAGATTACAAACCAATGTGGCTTGCAAAAACATTTCAGGGACCAAATTGGCTAATTTTAAAAAAGACCATGTGCAATTCAAATGGACATTTTATTCCAGTCACTCAGCAAAAAAAAAAAAAAAAAAAAATTCAACTTAAGGACTAAATTTGTTTACGGATAAAAAAAATTAAGGGGAAAAAAGTTAGAATTCAAGAAAAAGGACCAAATTGGCTATTTTCCCTTTCAAAATTATGGAAATTGACCTTCCATTTATTTTACCAACTACAAAGTTTGCAAAGACTAGCATGTGATAGGCATATAATCAAAATACACTACTTTTTCTTTTTTTCCAAAATATGTATATGAAAAGCCAAACGCTAGAGTTAATTAGAGAGTAAAAACTAGACTTTGAGGAAGTTAACGAATATATTCAACTAATATAAGTACTAGCTTGCCAAATTTATACTTTTATTTAGTTTATTTCATATTCTAATTCACTTTTTCTAGTTGTCTTATCTTTTTTAATCATTTCATTTTCATCTTCTCATCTTTATTTTACTGAAAAACAGGTTTGACCATTTAGGAAATTAAAAACGACAGGTTATGTAATAGGAAATTAAAGACACGATAGTTAAACTAAGGAGAGAAATGATATTTCAAACCACATAACTTACAGGATCAGCTTCAACAGGTATGCCAAGCCGTGACTGTGCATTGGCCAGAGCAAGAACAACATGTTCACGCTGATTTCGTACATTATCTTTCTGTTTGCACGTGAATATCAGTCAGATAACTAAAGAAATGAAAATTACAGAATAGAAAATGACAATCAAGGGACTGATCAGACATAAATCTTTACTACAATGCCAAAGAAAGTTTTAACACCAACAAAAAGAAAATGAAAATATGCTGCATCTATTTTGTTCAGGCTGAAGCTTCTTAAAGTTCGTAAATAAATTATCATACTACTACAATAACTTGAGCAGAAACAATATAAGGCAACAACAAGTGAAAATGGCAGGATGGGACTAGTTCCCTTTAGGTCAGAAATGAAATTGAAGAGTACAGTCCAAATTGACTAATTAACCAAAACTAATCCATATTCAAATGAACATCAAATACGAAGAATCAGGTAAATAACCTACCTCTTACAAGGAATTAAAGAAATAGTAGCAGAAATTGCAAATCTGAATTACTAAAATAGATTTGACCTCCAATATTAAGTGAGATAAGAAGAACAGTAATAAAATATTTCCTGCATGTACTCAAAATTTTCTTCACCCAAAAATTTTTACACTCTTCCACAGAAAGAAACAATCAAAACTACAGGAAAAACAATACATGAAGCTTCCCTCAACTTTCTTTATCTTGCTGTCATTAACATACATAAATAAGTTACCCTTTCATGTTAAAGGATTAAATAGGATGAACATTAAAATAAATTATACACGGCAAATAACAAAATAAGGAACCTTCACAATCTTAAATCCAAGATAGCCATTCAGCTCAGAGAAACAAGGCAACTTAATGCTCTAAGATGAGGAGAGCTTATATTTGAACAAAGTCAATGTAATGACCAAATTAAAGAAAATAATAACACTACCAGAATGTACATATCATGCATGTTGGCACAATAGATCATTCACGGATATAATTTCAGTCTCAATCATGGAAAAATAAAAAATATAGTTAAATTTGTATTGAATGGAGCATTATTTAACATGAGCATATCCACATATATTCTGAAAACGGGAAAGCGAAAAAACCAAACAAACACCTGAAAACCAAACACATATTCCAAAAGATCAAACATGTCCATCTCGCGCTGTCCGGAAACCTCATAATCTACTGGAAGCTGAGGGAAGAGTTCAGTATATCTAATAGCTGCTATGGCTGCCCTGACCTACATTAAGCAGGAACAGAATACTATTAAACAAAATTAAACAGAAACCACAAGCAGAATAACTAATTGGCTGAAATGCCTTTCAAATTGGCCCAGATATATGTCAGATAGCATAAAAACTTAGAAAGACAAAAGGATTTACTTCAAGCCATGAGCTCTCAACTTACTTCTGGGAAAAATCCAATTGCATTAGTTAAGGATGGTGCTTCCAGAGGAACAATATTGTAGAGTTCACCTGATAAGGTTGCATCTGACCTTTTCAACCTCCTTAACTGAAATTAACCACCAATCCGCAACAAGAGAAAGTGGAAAAGAAGAGTATGTTAGACATTTGCTACAAGAATCACACTAAAGAAAGATACTTGAAATGGCCAACGGAAAACTACGAAGATTAGATTGTGGGGAGCATTCGGACCTTCTAGTACATTCTGTACTACATTGTCTAGTGCACCAATTGTATTTCTCCAAGTTTTATGTTATTATTGGATATAGAATCTTTTACCATGAAATTAAATACTTATCTAATAATAACATAACACTTGGAAAAATACAATGGGTGTACTAGACAATAAACTAGATGATGTACTAGAAGATCTCGAGTGTGCAGGTGAGTGCGTGAGGAGTAAAGCATGAAAATCTGTAAAAGAGAGGCTTTGACAGTGCATAAAAGCACTCCAATGGGTGGGAGCTAGAGTTTGGGGAGGAATATAGAAAAAGAAAGAGAATAGGGAAGTACCTCCTCATTTATTAGTCTGCCCACTCGTTCAGGAGCCTCTTTGCTTAGTACTTCCATTACCTCAACTAAAGCCCTCAGAGTAGCCATGACCTTTTTCATTTCTTCAAATCTAAGTCCAAACCTAAACAAGTTCAAACAATACAAACAGTTATTAAGATTCAACAAGAAACATATAACAATATATACAGAGATATACACATCACACATCCAGAATCCTAAATAAAATCTCTCACTCACTCCTCTCTCAACCCACTGCATTTTGTGTTCCACAACCAATGGCAGTCCAATGATGAGAGTTCTGGTGCTACATTCTTACTGCATAATACTATGCTTTGACAAGCTGGAGAGTAAACCTCTAACTAAATACAGCAACTAAACCATAACCATAAACTCAAGCTAAGAAAGAAACAAAGATTTTGACAAACTTCACATATCAGGTATTCTTCTTCTCCTTTCCCAACCAATAAGATGCAATGAGCATAAACTATTGTGCTACATGAAGTTAAACCATCATAACCTTCAATAAACATCAGTAACAACGCCACTGAACAGAGTTTTTAGGCATTTAAGCCATAAAAAAGGTAATCTTTTGCACATTACAGATTAAGTGTGGAATCTCCTTAGCCTAACTACTTTAACAATAAAAATATATGGTCAATAATCTTGCAGCAATTCATGCAAAGCCAAAACTAAGATAGAAAACAAAGTAAAGGAAAGTATAGATGCTTCAACTTATACACAAGCACAGCCTTTGGATACTCTCTTCTAGCAACAAACAGTATATCACTTGCCATTAGTACACTTAAACTGTAGAATCAAGAATCAACTTTCATTGGGTACCAATAGTTAGTAGCACTAGGACATATAAGCTAAAGTAGTCAGCTGAAAGTAAGACTTCTCAATCTTGTACACCCCCACAAGAATTTGTCTCTGAAGATACTGAAAGAGGAAAATAATGATCATGTCTGATTTAGCATAGTGACAGTTATCTTTCTTTTTAGTCAACAAATTAAAGGGAAATGACCAGAAAGAGATAGGAAGTATTAGAAATGGGAATTTAATAACACCACTGCTTACTACTCAAAGAGGAGAACAATTTCTAAGCATCTAAAGTAACTGAAAATCCTATATCACTCAGTTTCACAGCATTTCAGCAACTAACTTTTAAAGCCTTTATTCTTAAGTACTTCAAAGAGTATTTCTATCAAACTATTGAACGAAGATTTCACTCATTATAACCAAAAGATGCACAATACACAAAACTAATAGAAAACGTACTCTCTGATATTGGAACTGAAAGTTCCAGACTCACGCCATCGTTCCTCCTCTCTTTGGATATCATCTACTCTGTTTCGTGTCTTATATCGTTGGTAAAATTCCCATAAATGTTCAATGTCACGACTTCGATCAAATTGTGTTCCATCCTTCTTGGCTAGTTTTTGCTGCCAAAGCAGGGGAAAAAGTCAAATCGCCAAACCCACAAACAAAAAGTAGATGTAAATTTTTTTACAAAAAGCAGAAAAGTATGCGTAGATGAAATATAAGAAAAATATAAATTATTATAATTGATCATATTTACATTCAGTAATCACATTAAAAAGTCTTTCCATATGCACTGCACAAGTGTCACATGTAAATTAGTGCCACCCATCAGGAATTTCACTTTTGTACTAGAACCTAAAGCACTCAGTTATATTTCAGTTCATAAAAAAGATAGTACCTTGATGACAGACATCAAACCAGTCTTGAACTGAAGAACTCCTCTACCATCACTATTAGGGTCCAAGCTCTGCGCCATTGTATAAGCCTGCTCACAAACTAAAATAAATAAAACTTTTATCAGAACAAAAATATAAACTGGAGATTGAATTCTAGCAGACCAAAACACAGAATTCTCCAAAAACATTGACAAATAGATACTGGAAATGACTTCTGTAATCTTTCAGAATGAAATAGAAAACGTTACCACATACCCTCAACCTAATTCTGAGTTTGTCTACACTGAACCCTAGCTATTAAGCGTCCATGATCTATGATACCATGTTAACAATATCTAAGAATAAGAAACCAACAAAGAAAAAAGCAAGAAGCATCAATAACTTATGCATGCCAGCAGAAAACTACCCTAACAGGTGCAAACGGATGCTTGGACAAAGATAACCTTTCTTAAGTTAATATGTTAGAAGCAAATTTGGATTGTAATCACAACTTCCTTCAATTAGACAAGGAGGTTTAAAAGCTCAGCAGCCTACAGTATTCAATTACAGTTTTCCCTCCTACATTAGCCCATAGTGCTAAGTTAGTGGTCTTCCTGGTAGACAAAATGAGCAAAAACAATTTGCAAAATGTGAGGCACCACTGATGTCAATTCCAAAACTGATGTACTTAATCATATATCAACTGATTGTGCAGCTGCCTAATCTACTGGATTGTCTTCCAAAACACATAAGGCCAATGGTTGCACCCAAGAATTTTAACGAAAGACTTCTGTAAGCTCAAGGCTATTCAATCTGAAATCAGAGGTCAGCCTTCTTTTCTTTTCATTTTCTTTCTTTTGCAATAATTAGTTATACTATACCAATCTCTTTCAGGCTTTTTCACTAATATATGGATGACCTGAGACCCCCTTGGACTTGTAACCCTTCCTATTTAACTATCTTAGGTTTGATCTATACATGTCATGAATATTTTTCAGATTGCATAAGGGTAGTGAAGTCAATGATTAGAACCATCTTCAAACTTGTAAGTTCTGTCTAGCAATATCTGACAGAGTAAATTTACAGAAATTTACAAATGAATCTAGCAACCTTAATCATAAGTGTTAGGGGAAAAAAATAAAAAACAAAGCATTAAGAAAGAGATACTCAATGAGAAATAAATGAGAATTAAGTAAAAGAAAGCTGAGTGACATTTTCAATTCAAATAACAGCTTACGTACGTCAAATATTTATATGCTAAAGCCAGATAAAGAGAAATGGAGAAGTCACAAATCAAAACTTGATATACATATACATACAGATACATATTTATATGTATATATGACGATATGCTCTAGCCAAAAGATATCCCAAATCTCTATGAACAAATAACTACACAAACTATTGGAGAATATCAGGCCTCTTCAAAAAAGGTTCACACTACTAATGTCAGAGCCAAGTTCCTCTTCCTCAGCTCATTCAATCCCCCTTGTTCAAACCTTGTGAAATTCCTCCCTAGTTCCGAAAATACACCTAGCTAAACAAGTACCTCATAAGGAGCCAGAGCCAAAATATCTCTTACCCACATAAACTCATATCTATCTGCATGAGTAAAAATAGGCACAAAATCACATGACAAGACATAACCTAATTCATTTCCAACCACCAAATGATCCCAGCCAATTAAAACTATCACAATAATTCAAAACAACTTTGCCCCTTGGATTTAGCTACAAAATCACAAACCTCCATGCAGTTGAGTGCATATATGCATTTCCACATTCAAATACGAAAACCAATCATACAGCTAAATATATATATATATATAGGACATGTATCCATTTATGAGTAATTACATTTTGAACTGTCCAAAAAAAAAAAAAAACACTTACGGATTCTGGCAACATTTGGATCCTCAGCCTGAATATCATCCGCAGCTTGAAGAATAGCATTGATGTTGGTAGTACGCTGAAGCGAATCGGGAACCGAACCAGCTATACCACTAGAAGTCCTTTCATGGCCTTGTCCGGTAAGCCGGAGCTGCTCTTTTCTCAGAGTCGCCTTGACTAGTCTCTCCCAATTATCATAAACCCTAGCCATCTATGAATTCTCTCAAGCTCTCACTCCCCAAAAAAAAATCTAGAATCGAACTCTCCGGGGAGGGATTGCTTCGGATGAACAAAGTAAAATACGTGTACCACAAAGTGAAGAATTTTTCAGGGAAATTAAGAAAGAGATTTAAGATTGGATTGAATTCTAAGAGGGTTGAATGGATCTAATCATGGATGGAAATAACGGTTATGGTATTTGAAAGGGTTTTTTTTTTTTTTTTTTTTCAGTCCAATTTCAATTTCTTAACGCGGTGTAGAAAATGTGAGGGGACCAAAGCTGCGAGCTCCATTTTAGGTGTGTTTTGAATGTTCTGCCTCAACAATCAGAGTTCGGACAGTAATAATATATTTGGTTTTGAAAATTTTCATTCAAATTGAATTTGATTTGTGGTTTTATTTGGATAATTTCGGACACATATAACGAATTAGGGTGTACGTGGATACGCTTTGTATTAGAAAAAAATGATTTATTCGAGACAAATTATAATTCATAATAAATGTTGTCTCCTATTTTTTTTAAATTGAATTTTATGTTGGAAAAAGTGAGAGTTAAATATATAAGT
>JAXGGT010000002.1:6675865-6698251 GCA_035583425.1 Marsdenia floribunda
TCCAAATATGCTGGTTTATTGGAGACAAACATTCTTCACTCAATTCAAATAGAAAGCTTAAACAAATACACCCTAAAGTCTCGCAAAACGTACCGATAGGATGTACTGCACATCGATATATTTCTATTTTTTTAACCTTTAAACCGTACTTTAATAATTATATGATTATTATACTTATAAAATTTAATTTTTTTTAATAAAATCTTATTAAAATAATTATTCACCAAACTTTTTTTTATTTAAAAAAATTCATTTTTTCAAAACAAATTTTATTTAAAATAAGTAATTTTTTAAATTATACACTAATTTAAATACAAACAAAATTTTAAAAAAGAAAAGTCAAAATTTTTAAATATATAAGTAACTATTTATTATAGAAAAATATAAACTATTTAATTACAAGAAATTTTGGTTTTAAAAAAATAGAAGGAATAGTTTTTAATAAATTTACTTTTTAAAATGTTTAAATTATTATCTGCTTAATAATGATAATTAATTTGCTCCTAAGCCTTAAAATAAAATACATAAAATAAAACAATTTTTTTACTAAATTTAAAATAAAAGAAAATTAATTTGGGACAAATATTTTTTAAGAGAACACCTTTAAATAAAGTGATCCAATTTAAATAATATAAAAAAAAAATAAAGTCTTATGAAGATTGAAAATTCAATATATTTTTTTATAAGTGAACTTAACTTACATTAATAAAAAAGAAAGTATTACACAAATAAATGAATAAACATCATTTACTAACCTAAAAAACTTAGGTGAAGATAAAATATTTAACCTAAAAAATTTAAGGTTGTGTTTGGACTAGCTTTTATTTTGATATGAGTGAGTTTATTTTAAGTTGAGTTAAGTTTATTGCAAAAAATGAGATGCAAATTTTTTATTTTGAAAATTTGTTTGGAAAATGAGCTACAAAAAACACTGTTCACCAATAAGTGTAATAATGATGGTTTTAATGAAATATTATTATTATTATTATTTGTAAATGAGAGGATTATATTAGCACCTAGTCACCAAACTCTATCTCCCCAACCGTCATGGATCAAAGATGTTGGTTGTAGTCTTTGGACAGGTCCACCGAAACGCAAAACAGAAGCCCACTATGAAATAAAATGTGCATTTTAATGAAATATTAGTTTAATGAATTATGAGATATATTTATTGAATTTTTGTCTTTGATACTAAATTTTTTTTTAAAAAAAAACATATATATGTTGTTTTTTTTCTAGATTATGAAAGTGAAAGGGAAAACCAAACCCTCTAGGCAAATACATACCATTCCAGATGTACTTATGATTTGTTACTCAAATTCAAAAAGTTGTGTATCAAGCAATTCAGTATAACATGGGCAATTTCGATGTAGAGAAATCAGAATTTTCCCTAACTATACCATTGTAATAAAAATTGAAATCAAACGGCATCACGTAATTGTATTTTTGAAACACTATTCTCATTCCTTTTAATACCAATTTCATGGCCTTTCTGCTTATTAATGTTTCCCGTTATTGAATGATTGACCATCTTATATAATGAAAAAATTGATAAACTCAATTGGAACTGAATTTTGTTATTAAAATGGTGCTTTATCTACCAGTGTTTTTGCTGGACAATCGAAGGCCTATATATATATATATATTTGTTTGAATACAGAACGATGAAGCTACAACAAATTTGTATGGACCGAAATTTCTTGCCAACCAAAGTGTTCAAAACATGTGCAGTACCCAGCACAAAGTCATACACAGAACTAATGAATTGCATACCCCACAAAATACCATTATAATCACAGAACATTATATAATCCACACCATTTATAAGTACGAAAATGAAGGCAATAATCTAATCCTTCATGTAGATATGAAATTGTTCATGAAAATATCTTCCAAATTATCTCATACAAAATCGAATAAAATTTAATAACCATTCTTCCATTAAATGAATACTAAAAACCATTGTCCAAGCATACCAGTTATGTTAGGATCATCAGCTTCATCATATTTTTGCTGATGAGACAGCAAGTTCCACAACAACATCTAGTCTGGCAGAATCCATGATATGATCAGCTTCAGCATGAGTAGTTTCGGTACTGTCATCTGGATCATTTGTTGTTGAGTCTTTATTATATGAGAAACATGTATTAATCAGTATTACTATGAGCCATATCCACATACAGAATTCCCATTTGGTTTTATATATAAACATAAGTACCTATGAAATCAGGTTCAGGAACATGAGTAATCCCTGCATTTCCTTCATTGTTATTATCTTGAATTGAATCTTTACCCCCTCTTGCACATTCCGGTCTGTCATGAACTAAGTATTCTCGAATTACAACAGGAGTAATATTATTCAGATATTTTTGTGAACATATGTCCACGACTCTTTCGTCGATCCTTCCTCCATCCAATGGGCCATGTGCAATGGATTCTTTTTCATTATTCAGAGCATCATCATCCTGCACACAATTTCCTCCGGTTGGCAGCAAAGGCATATCTGAAAAATCTTCATCTTGTGATTGATGCATATATTGCTGTGCTTTTGTTGTTCGTCTTGGGGGAGGTTATGTGCTTGTACATGAGGTCCATGTTGTTGGGTTCCTAGGAGAACATTTTCCGGCATATCCTCATTTCTTCGCGGATTAACGTTGTTCCCACTGGTTCCACTCTTTATAATCTCCATTATTTCAGATAACGTTTCTTGTAATTGAGATCGAAAAAATTTCATCTTCTTGCGGAACCGAACACCATCTTCCCTATCCTTTTCTCATTCTTCCTGTAAGTCTTCAAGTTTCTTACTGATGGTACCCAAATTTGTTGCACTTTTGTGCTCTGTTCTTGGTATGCCCCAATCATCATCTCCTTTGTTCTCCACTGCGTATGTGTGGCTTGCCTTCGTTTCTTTGATTTTGCGCTGTCGTGATTCCATGCATGCTATATTTTGCATTCCATAAGACAACTTCATTGGCTCTGTTGTCTCACCTTCAAAATCAACACCACTATTCTAAAAATCCTTGTTAGAAATCCACCGTAAGGTAGCTGCTTGTCCTTTTGCCATAGTGCAAGGTCAATGCTATACATAAAGCAATTACCGAAATTAACAAACTTCCTTGTCAGTGCCTTGTATGTCAAGTCTGTAGTCCCAAGTTGCTTTTGATATCTTCCTTGTATGAACTGTGCCACTATTCTGCCCATTGCATGACCAATGTTAGACAAATCATTCATAGTGGGTCTTGCCGACCTGCACAGACGACGCCTAACTTCTTCTCTCAATGCAGACTTCTGCATACCCTTCAGAGTTTTATATGAGCAGTATCCTCCTCTGTTCATATTGAACCAATTATTCACTTGGTCAACAATAATCTGGATCATGACCCCCTTTACCATTGAGGTTACAATCAACTTGTTATTGTTTCCTTCTGCAATAGCTGCATTCTGATAGGACAGTCTAACTAGTCACGGACAACATTCTGTGCAGAATGTAGTAAGTTTATCCCATATTTAGTAGACGACCATATCTAAAAACCCTTCTAGTTGCCCTAATTCATTGAGTTTAGGAGGCTTGTCGATGACAATTTTTTTAACAGCCCATTATTCTGCCCATGACTCTTCAAATCTTCTGTAAACAAACAAAGACCTGTCTTTGGTTGGTCTGTGTAGGTCTAGATGATCTTCCAGTGCAAGACCAAGCAATAGTTTCCTTATCTCGGCGTCCAGTCGTTTTGACGATGGTTCAACATCATCTGATGTTCTAGACGGTTTTCTAAAGACATCATTGCTTAACCTAACCATTTTCTGAATTGGTAGGAGAGTGGGTTCAATGTGTTGGGTTTCAACTTTCAACTGTGTGTAAACGAAAGGTGATTTTCCAATTCTTCTGACAATAGATTTTGGACTAATTTTCAGAATTGTGAGGGAAATCACATGTAATCAAATTTCACTAATTCATACTGACTGAGTATAAACTTAGGGTTGGCAAATGGCATCACAGGGATCATTACTTTATTTTTATGATTATTTTATTTTTTTGCAAATTTCCTTTTCTCCAAATGCATGTCATCATGAGTTTGTTTGATCACGCCTCAATTACTTCTTCTCTTCTCACATGGCAGCAGTAGTCAAACGACAATAACTTTGGGGGATGCATAGGGTATAGACGACCTATACAAATTACTCTTTCACGGTAGAATTACAAAAAAAAAAAAAAAAAAAAAAAACCACCTTTGTTTCGGGACGTTCCAAAAGCGTCCCTACCCCGTACATCCGGTCCTTGTTTAAAATTGAGATGTAACAAAATAAACAGGTATATCAAATGGTCAACTGATAAATCTGAATGAGAATATGGAATAATAAAACCTATGATATATTTTTTTATAATGATATGTATATTTTTTATTTTCATAACTTTTATTATTATATAGCAAAATGTTATACCTTTTTGCCCCACCATTTAAAAATGGTTAACTAATTGTACATAAATCCTTTTCCAGTTACGCCGAATAGCTAATGGGGGTGAGTATTGCAATTAATGCCAAATGGGAAGTTCAGAAGTTACTTCCCTTTATAGCCCACCACCTGCTGCTCTTCTCCTTCTACATTTTACATAATCCCTGAAGTTCTTTATGTTCTTATGAGGACTAGTTCTCATTACACATGTTTCTTTATTAAGGGGGTGCATATATATGATAATTAAGTTTTGGGATTATTTTATAATATTACAAATTATGAAGGACCACTCCTTAAAATTAATATGTTATATTTATTATTAAACTCATTAAATAATAGATCTTATTCCTGATGTCGTTCTTCGTCTATGATAGAGCAAAACCACCAACTGCCAGAAAACGCTGAGGAAGAAGATCCAGTGTTTGCTAGTCCCGAACAAGTTCCCCATAACCAATGTTAGTTCCTATTTATCTAAGATTTAGTTTCTTTAATTAGTTTAGTTTAAGTATTTAATAATTAGGGTAAAATAGAATTTGGGGATAATCTGATTTGAGGTAGTATATTTATGATCTGTTGAAATTAAATTAGGTTTAAGAAATTGAATTACATTAGGATTTAGTTAATTGATTAATTTTACAATATGTGAATGTATGTATAGTTTTACAGATTCATGAATATATATGTTTATGGTTTGCCATTTGCGAAAACTCAGAAAATTATATGTATGTATATGTAAGTGCGTGATTGTGTGTATCATAGCATTTGTTAAAAAAAGCGAAAATCGAGATTTAATGAAAGAGGAAACTGTACGAGTAGGTGGCAGAGATGGCGACTGTCAAGATTTCTACCTTATATAACCTATATATATATATATATATTTACACAGTAATAAAAATAGCAGGAAAAGAAGAAGAAGACAAAAGAGTAAATGGTGCTTCTCTCACCTGTAGCTTCGGTGCATGCAAAATATCATATACAACTATCACTAGTTGATTCAGACGGTATCAGAGATGGAACACTACACTTCGCTTCTGGATCTTCCTCGCCAAGTCCTTACGAGCATTCTAGGTCGCGTTGTTTCGCATGTACAATGTCATTTTTTCGCATCAGAGCTGTGTATGTTTTTTTCTCACAACTGTCTTCACATATAAATACACATATAGGGTCATTTTTTTTTTTTTTTGTTTAAATTTGTTTGTCATTGCTCAGGTGTAAGGTCTTTCACGAAATAGTTGAGGACGATGATAGTCATCTTTACGCCAAGATCTATTTAGATAACCGTCAAGATCGAACGTGGCTATACTTGAGAGATCATTTCCTCAACAAGTGCATCGAGCATAAAAACCCTGATACTTTATACATTCGATGAGTGGTGCCTATTAGTCTAACCTCTGTCCTTTGTTTAAATTTTTCTTATTTTCATGGTTTTAACGAAGTAAAGAGGCTATTAATGTTTACAATACACGGTTTGGTCCAGGAACATTTTTTTCGGCGTGGTATTCGTGGACTATACATCGCTAATTTGGAGGACGCCATAGACTGTGGGAGCATAACTGCAAAGTATGCTCTAGCTATAGTCTTGATTCAATCAAGAATTGATGCACTAGAATGGAGTGGAATCCACATGATGGGTCAATTGAGATTAAGTACTCCTGCATATGTGTTTGTGGATATACGCGAGCATTTATCAGAATATCTTGATCCATGGTAGATGGACATTACTGTCCTTCGTCATGTCCAAGCAAGTGGGGAAAGATTGCGGTGTTGCATGTTGCCAGGGCATCCCACGTACAAGCCGGGGACTAATTGGCTTGATAAGTATGATTTAGAAAAATTGGATGATAATCGATTGTGTGCAGATTGTGCTGTGGATGTTAAAATAGGTTACCTTTCAAATAGGACTTAGGAGCTTCATTTCATTAGTCCAGTTTATTTTTTTCTTCTATTCTCAAGTTTTGTATGCTAAATATAGATATATCTATATTTATGTGTATATGTACATGAGGTCCTGAATCCCAGTGTTAATATTATTAGAATGTTTTTAGTTCACAAATATATTTACAGTTATGTTATATGACAAAATTGACTTTCACACATATTACCTAGACATGATTTTAAGAATAATAAATTTATTCTTAATAATGAATAATTATAAAACAGTATTATTAATTTATATTTATATGAAGTTGTTGAATCAAATGGTTAGATATTTGAATAATAATTCATTTCTTGTATTAAAAAAAAAAAAACAAAAACAACACGTAAAAAGAAGATCGTATTTTTATTCAAGTATACAAAATAAAACAGACCATATATCTATTGTTCAGAACAACAATAACAAAAGACAATTTCATGTACTCTGATATTGTGAATATACTAATAAGATATGTTCATTTAAATTTTAAAAAAAAAAAAAAACCAATAAAATTGAAACCGGGAATATGAACGGTTTCTGCATGGAAGGTTATGGAAAAACAGAATGTTTCCCAATGCACCAAAATTTGGAAGTGGAAAAAAAAATCACTCATGATTTATTATTACATTGGAAAATGAAGGGCCACTTCCTAAAAAGTTATGAACCCGGCACCCCCACTATACTAATTTCCCCGTTTATTCAATCAGTTCTCCATTTTGTTTATCCACATAATTACCTTCTGCACTGCATGCAAAAATATACTGACAATAGGATGTCTTCAATGTCGCTTATGGATCTTCCTCAATCACTGTTGACCCATATACTGTGTGATGTCGTCTCGAATTTGCTTGTAAATCTAGCTAGCATAAGATCAGTGTGAGTATAGTTATGATTCTATATTGATTACTAATATCTATATACACATGGGAGTGATATTTAACAAAAAATTGTTTTCCTCTTTTCACAGGTGCGGGAAGCTTTACGAACTAACAAAGCATGTTGATGGTGATCTATACTGGTCTATATGTGTAGGTTGGTTCTTCAGAGGTCCTAGGTATCGTTACATACCTAGATAATTCATGAAGAAGTGCATTCAAATGGGAAATCCACAGGCTTTATATATCGAAGGAATGGTGCATTTATGTTGCTACTTTGTTAGTGTTTTTTTTCTTTTATATATTTCTTTACAACACAACTGAGGTTAAAAATGTTTACCTATGATCTGTTAAGGTTAATTATTTCAATCGCCGAAATTTGGGAACATCAACGTTCCTTCTCGAAAAAACTGTAAATGAAGAGAAGAAGGATGCAAGGTATGCGCTGGGTCTCATCTATATATTTTTTGGATTGGCTAAAGAGACGCAAAAAGGAATTGAAATAATTGGACAACTAAGGAGACATAGCACTGTGGCTGTATTTTCTGGTTATCGCATAGGTGTAGTTGAAATGCTTAGAAGGATATATGAAGACAGAATCATTCAAGAACATGTCATTCATCTTGCAAGAAGCCTGCACTGTTGTACAATGGATGACCACTCGACCAATGTTGATGATTATAATTTACATGTTCTGGTTGACGATGAATTGTGTGATGGTTGTGCTATTGATGCAGAAATAGGTTTCATCTCAAGAATGATGTAGAAGAATCATTACGTTTGTAAATTTATTTGAACTATTTTTGTAATAAATTGACAATATAATACATATATACAATTGCTATTACTCTGATATTTAAGAAAAAAAATTAACAGCATCGTTCCATCATTTACAATGAAGGGTAATGCAAACTTTTATTATGATGCAATAGTAGATGGTAATGACAATATTAATCTCAAAATGTATTAAAAACTTGTCATTTCAAATACACGTGCTTGAACTTATTTATGAATCCTGAACATTATTATATTTATCCTATATTTCTATTGCAATTGTGTCGACGCGAAATGTCGCCCAATCCTAAGGTTGTTCAGGTCCATTGTGATGGAAAGTATAAGCGCTTGCTTCTTCTCTCAACAGTGTCAGGTTCACTACCGCTTATGTCGGCATCTTTGTTCTAAAATTCGAAGAAAATGGGGTCATTGAGATCGTTATCTTGAATGTAGTTGTGTATAACACAACACGCTATTAAAATGTTACATTGTCTTGTAAACTTGTATGAAGGCATTGCTAATCCTAAAAACGAAAATCTCTTTTTAAGCACACCGAAAGTCCTTTCAATAACATTTTGCAAGGAGGAATGCTGATGGTTGAATAATTCCCTGTATCCTCGGAAACTGGAACTTCTTTGATGAAATTTGGAATGATGATATCGCTCGCCTTTTACGGCGCAAGGAACCTTGGCTGATTAGCATACCCAGCATCTACCAAGTAATATTTACCTATATTGTATTGAAAAAATTAGTGAACTAATTTGTGTGTGTAATATTTACTACTCATAAGAGGGAGCATGTATTAGAAACCTCTTGGAGGGTGTTCAAAATCATGTCTGGGATTTGATACAGCATCGTTGAATACATGTCCATCGTATGCACTCCCTTCCTATCCTACATGTATGAAAGTGAACCTCATATCATGGTTAATTGCTACCATCATATTCTGACATATCATGTTCTTCCTAGACCTAAACACTTCCCATCTATCACCAACAACCCATGCGCATATGCTTGTTCCATCTATAGCACTCACGCATCCCTGAAATTGAAAGACATGTCTTGTTAGTATACATACAGTAATACAAGAACATGGTAATGTATAGAGTGCATTTATTTTTACATCGAACTGTGGGGAAAATGAGAGTTAGAAGAAATTTTTGGATGTACGACGTCCCACTTTGATGCCTGGATTACATCAGGTGCTAGATGTACAAGTATTCTGCATATCTTCTTTATGTGTGTCTACTTATAGTCTTGGTTGAGTGTTGAAAACGCTCAGCTAAATCCCAATGTTTGTTTCCTCTGCGAACGCAATTCAAAAACATACCCATGCTCTCAAACATGCGAATGCGTTGTTAATTTTGGTTCACCCACAATCCACGATCTACAAGCAAATTGCATATCTTTAAAAATGGTTCAGCTTGCATCCCAAGGCTTTGATAAATTCTAGCTGGGTGATCCCGAAGCAATTCGTCAACCCACATTTTACCTCTTAAAACTAAGGTCATACATCTTATTTTATTGTCACTTGTGTCGAAGAAAGCAATAGTGTTATCCATAAGCTCCTGCATTTCTTCCATTTCTGCCATCTCAACTGCATATCGTCACTAGAAGACGAACTATCAAATACTTGACAATTTATGTTTACATCAACCCTATTATCAGCCATAAGTTATCCTGCAATCCAAAATACATGTTTATTCTAATAAACTAAAAGCTACCACTTTTATTTATGCATTAAAATTTATGCAACGAAAGAAATAATATGATGTATTATGTAAAGTGTATACAAATTACGGAAAATTGTTCAAAGATTCAAATAACGTCAAAATTGTTATGCATCGTTGAATGCAGTCTAATCAAGACTGATAGAGTTAGAAGATGCTAAATGAATACGGGTCTCCTTCCGAAAATGAACCTATGCTATCCGAAACTGGGGTTTGGTAAACCTCTTATAAGCTTCCATTTCCACGTGTGGAGGGACTTCGCCACAGTTATAACAATTTAGCTTGTAAGCTATAAGGATCTTCTTTGGGGGTTTGGCTTTGGCCTGTGAAAACACATACTCATCCAATTTAGCTTTGTTCTACTTAGCGACTGCTGTCCACGCATCTTGCATCTGCGCAGCAGCCTGGAGTTGCATCTTCTTCTTGCTCGTTTCACGGTCACAATCAGATGTGCTCGCGCTCTTTCGCTTTAAGCTAGAAATAGGCATATTTGTAATCAAGATTTGTACATACTCATCCTCCCCATCGGTGGAATCTGAGCATGGATTGGAGACAGGAATAGATTTATTTGGGCTGCAGCCACACTTCTCTCTGTCAGCAACCTCCCTCTCTTCAGCATCCGTGAGAGGTGCTTCCTTCATCGACCGAGCAAACGTACCTTGGGCTCCATTGTCCCAAAATACGTCCCCATGAGCTCATAATTAGGGAGCCCTTTGTTATTTTTAAGAAGCTTTGCTTCAGTTTTTTTTGCAAAAAAAACAAAAAAAATTCATCATTAGTGATACATAGGTATGAATTACAATGAAACTATATTTCCTAACCACAAATTAGCATACCATTTTTATTCTCTCTCACTGCTCTGCGTGCAGTCTATATTGTTCTATATAGAATTCCAGCCTATACCAGTTTTGCTAGGATCATCTTTAATTGATTTCATGGCCATGTATTGTTCCCTCATCCTAGTAAATTTGTGTGACAACTGTAGGACAGTGAACTTGTTTCTAGTTGCAGTGTTAAATTCTGTCTGAATCTGCTTCCACACATTACTCTCAAATCTCCCCTACACCCACATGCCCTCTCTGTTTTTCCAGTCTTTCAAAACCATCAAATACTGATGTTCCAAACTTGGGGTTCAGGTTATCCGTTGAACAATAGAGGGTTTAATTTCCTCACAACTATTGATAGACATATCTATATGCTCTTTAACCAGTAACAAAAGGTTGATGATTCTAATTGGATGAAAACAGGTATCAAACATTATTATGTTCCAGTTGTAAATTAATTCTGCCTAATTCACAAGTTTATCATGGAATTCATAACTCAATTCAGATTATAACAAGCATAAGTAATCTGTCAAGTATTAATAGTGCAGTGGATGAATGAAACTAATGTTTACAAGAAGACATTTCAGAGAAGATTAACAGCACCTTCGAATTCCTATTTAAACGACGAAACTTCACAAAAACGGAATTACTACCTGTACTAGACTGCAAATCCTCTGCGAACAATCGAGAAAGACACAGAGAACAAATCTGAACAAATGGGAAAGAACAAACACATTCAACTAGTTAATGTAATGCACTCAACACTCAATATTAAAACAGAACCAACTTAAAATGAACATATGCAATACATAAGTATGCACACAAAATGACCGTTGAAGCAAAACCGACCATGCAAAGGGAATAGTTGAGCTGGAAAGCATACCTTTTCCTCTTTATAATCTAGGGTGAAGGAACAACCGTGTTCACAAGAAACACACAACTTCTAAGATATCCATCCAGTATATCGTTGCAAATTGTTCATACCAGTGGATGTACATTCTTGGGAGAAACTATTTATAGGGAACTTCCTTTGCATCTTCATTCAATACGGTGAAATAATACATGTATTCGTGGTGGGTGGGTGTCCGAAAGTAATACTTACTTAGTGGTTAGATATCAAATCACCGAAGTGTAGTAAAGATGATGTGATTTTGGCGGACGGTGGCTGATTTTTGCATTTAATCCTATCTACGGTTTGAATTGCCGAACGTGTGAGAAAGAGTCTTTGGCTCTCATGTATAGTGGAAGCCACACCCAAGGCATAGGCTCCAATTTTTTTTTTTTTTTTTATTATCCAATTTCATCAACTCCAAAAAAATATGTCAGTGTTTTCTAAACACAAAAACTCAATTTATTTTAAAAATAACTCACTTAACTCAAAAATAAAGTTAGTCCAAACACAACCTAAGTGAATCAAATAAAACTAAAAACATAGCAAATACAAACAAACTACTAAACAAAAACAAAATCAATCCATCTAAATCTATAGCATTCTAGTCATCAATCACGGAATTCATTTGCAAATACGACTTGATTTCATCTTCTTTTTTTAGCCAACAAATCAAAAGATCTTGGACGTATTACAAATATCAAAGATTGTCTAAGAAAAGGATAAAATAGCAAGGAACTCATATCTGAATTGGGTATAAAAAAATATTCTTGTAAAAGAAGAAAATAGATTAGATATATAAACATCAGAGGAAAAATCTTTGTATGTGAACTCGAAAAAGTGACAAAAATATTTAAAAATAGAAAGTGTGATAATTAAAAAAGTGAAAAATTACAAAAAAAAAAAAAAAGAAAGAAAAGAAACTAGAAGAAAAATAGTTCTCCGGCCAAGAAGAAGCTCCAGTCAAAGCTAAGTTCTCTCTTGGTCAGAGAGAACTCATAATGAAGAAAGGAGCGAAGCTGAAAAGAAAAGGTTGAGAGAGTTAGGGCTTCTAGAGAGAGAGAGTTGTGCTTTTTTTTTCCCCATAAAAAATCAAGATATATGTATATAAAGTTATGATATGCTAATATTCATAGAATTTTATGGTAATGTAATAAATTATCTTCTAATGATATATACATAAGAAAAAAATAAAAGTAAAGTAACAATATACAAGAGTTTAACATAGTTCGATTAATGAGACTTATATTAACATGTAAAAAAGAAGCAATCTTTACTAATGAATCATAATATATGAATACTAAATACAAAAGTGGAAACTCTCAATTCTCAAAAAAAACAAAAAAATAAAGGTCCTCAAATAGTCTATATGTTATATACTTCTTTAATACCCTTGACAAAGCTCCCACATATATGACCTATTATAAACATAATCCCTTGTAGAATAAGAATTAAAGAGAGAGTGGAGTTTTCTATATTTAGTAATTCAAAAGTAACAACTAAACTACAATATATATATATAGTTATACACAATATTGTTAACTCATATAAGCTTAAAATACAAGGTAAATTTTACATATGTTTCAATACTTGTTATAAATGCTCTCCTCGTAACATGATAAAAAAAGAAAAAAAATTATTAGTGATTAAACTATTAAAAAAAAAAATTATTTCATACGATAATTGAATGATTATTAACGATTATTGAATAAATTAACTCAAGGACCACATTTTATGAAACAGAATAAATCTTTTTTGGATTATACTTCATTATAACTAAATATTGTATTCTTCCTCCTTGAATCAACAATCTTTTTTCTTTCTACTTTTTCCCCAATCTCTTCTTTTCTCCCCTGTTTCTTCTCTCTTCTGTCTTGTGATTTTGAAAATCTATATATATATAACATAAATCAACTTTTTTGAAAAAACATTAAGTGTCTTTAACTTAGAATACATACTCCATGTACATTCTTTTATTACATTATTAATTTAACAAAAAAGCGCGCTCATTATGCAAATGAGAGACACACATGTCTAGGCATTTTGATACAATTTCGAGCAGAAGACCAAAAACCAAGTGTTTTGTAAGGTCCGTTATATAGGTACGATTTCTAGAAAAAGGTATGTTGTTTTGAACCCTTTAACTTTGATTTTTCATCTTTGATATCTTATTACTTGCTGACTTAAGCATCGAAGGAACCTTAGGATTTCTCCACCCTTTTGGTTTTGATCTTGCAAGTGATAAGGTAGAAGATTTATCAAAGTATCTCTGAAAGAATTGTCCGACTCTCACGGAAGATTCTTCCATCTATGGACCATTTATCTGCATCAGTCCGTATTGGGGAAAACTCCCAAATCGTTAGTTTGCCTTCCAAATTTTTGTGTTTTGTCTAAAAGCAATTTTGTTTATCTAAAAGAAAATAATAACGCAGCTATCAGTAAGATAATTTAATTTAATGATTACAAAAAATACTTTGAGTGAATAACTCCGAAGTTTGTACTTAAGTCCAACAAACTAAATAAAATGAATGGAGAAGAATATTAATAAATTAGAAACACATTTTACACTATCGAATTTCTAAAATATCTATGTTATCAAATGCAAATAAGTACATCACCAAGAATCTGAATCAAAATTTGAGGTCATTCCTTTCCTATATGCAGTTCCCAAAATTTGCATCTCAGCACCAAAACGCCAATCTAGATAGGACATTTCGTCACGAACCAAATCCATCCTAATTAGATCAGTTGCTAAGTTGGCACGGTGCAAAGGAGGCCGTGCCCTGGATTATGCTCCAAAGGATACATGGTGGTGCCTTTAACAAATTTTTGATGCTCGACTGCAGCACGTCGAAGTTTTTCCACCCCTGTAGTAGTTTTTGCTTTCAGTTGCTTCTTGATAATGGAACATACAGAGAGAGGATCCCGAGATCCTGCTCCAACCCTCCTATACATATAGAATCATTCATGGGTGCTGAAAAATGTTAGTTACATGCTATTTGATAAATATTACAACAAAAAACATGAAAATGCATGTAGGAAATTCCAACAACATGGTGACAAGATATGTCATATTCTTAAGTCTCCTTTCAACAGTAAAAAGATATGTACCGATTAAAAAAACAGCACTGAAGTTTTCCAGAAAAATTTACCTGAGCAAATGATTGACAAGTAATTTCCTCAAGAAATTTATATGCCCTCTTTATCAATTTAAGATCTTTTTCTTTATTTATGTCCTTGGAAGATACAAGAGATATATCTATATTTGTAGAAAATTACAAAGATAACATTATTACCTTAATAACTTTTCCGATGCAATTCTAGCTGCTGTGATTAACTTGCGATCAGGGACCCATTTCACGTAACGATTTGATTCTGATCGCATTGGAGAATGGATTTTGATAAGCTAAAACAACAAATAAATAAATAAATGCTTGCAATTATTTAGCTATTAAATTATAAAAAACAAATAACCAGAACAAAGATGCCAATATTCTCCTATAAATGTAAAAATGGCATATCAATGTATTAATCATAAAAATTTAAATGCTCCTGACTAGAATAAAGAGAGAAATGGATTATATTATTTTACCATTGGACAAACCCACTCAAATGTATGCAGTATAATTCATAGAAAAGATTTTTGCAGTTGCAGCAAATTTGCAGAAGAACCAAAAGATCTCAAAATCAGCATAATCATGCAAATAACCATTTATTTGGGAAAATAACATGGAATACAAAGACTAAAGCAGCAGAACTTACTCCCAGACATTCCATCATTTGATAGTAAGCCCTGCCTTGCAATGGAGTATGACCCTGTCGAGACTCCGAGAAATATCTGGTCCTAAAAGATATATTTTTCCATGTTACAATTACTAAAAAGAATTCATTGAAAAAGTATGATAACAATGCTCTCTGTAAACATACCATTCTTTATATCCAGGATCAACAGTAAAACCATACATGTCCACACTGTCACATATGGAAAGTGCAAATTCAAGAGCTTTCAGCCCTGTTCCTTTTGCTGCTGAACCAAAGGATGCACCCAACATGAGATATACAGGGTTGAGAATTGGAATGTCCTAAAGAAAGACACAAACCATAAATTGGACTAGATTAGATGAGAATATATATCTTCAGAACTTCAGCATATTGCTGACATCACATGAAGTTGGAAGTCAGATTTCAGAACTACATAACGAAATGAAAAAATGCAATATTATGTTGTATGGGTCATGTGGCTTTTTCTAGTGCGTATTCTTTTCCCCAGGTTAATGAAATTGTCACCTGCTCTAAAACTTAAGTTGATAGAGAGTTAAATTTATCCTCTTAACACACCCCCACACCCCCCTCAAGTAACATATCCCTCATGTGGCCAGATACAAATTTTCATAAAAAAGCCCAACCAACAAATGGGGCAAAGACAGGAGCGAAACTCATCACCTCCCACTCTTGTTCTAATATCATGTTAAATTGTCACAGGTTCTAAAAAATTTAATTGATTTAAATGGTATTAACTTAAGCTCTTAGAGAGAGTAACAATTTAACGTGAGTGGTAGATCCTGAGTTCAACTATTACCATTACTCCAGTTTGTTAATTATTGTTCCTGTGTTGGGTCTTGTTATGAAAATTTATGTTTGACCACACATAAGGGGATATGAATAAAGTAACCCCTATGTATAGAGTAACCCCTCTCTATCAGATTAAGCTTTTAGTCAACTTAGCAGACTGGGCATCTTGATTCATCAAATTCATTTTACCTACATATACTATTCAGCAGTCTCCTCGAGCAAGAGAAGTATGGAAATACAAGGCACTGGAGGATAATAATGAGATTATAAATAAGAGAGGAATTTGAAAATCCTATAGTTTTTAAGAGGATTTTGAAATTCATAAAATGCAGAACTTATAATTTCTCCAGTACTTTACTTTCTCGCAACTCTAGCCAAAAGAACATCATAAACTTGAAATCCATGAACATGCTGATGTCGTTCATGAGGTAAGATTGGGCCATTTTTAGTTGGACTAGTTTACTGTAGTTTTCATTTTCATACAGGATGACTTTCTTCGAGTGTTAGGATAAAGAACTTGGAAAACTATGGGAAGCCGCCATCACTATCATCATCATTATATGCAGTTAAAAGATTCTGTCTGAAAATGAGATCCAATCATAGAAAGAACCGACTGTCTATACAATTGCAAAAGAAATGGAAACCAAAGAGCAGAATAACTTGATTCCCACTTGCTATTTTGCCCATTCTTCCTAACCATTTCATCATTTCACTTACTATGCAAGAGAGAAAAAAAGAGAATGCAAAGATGGGTTTTGACAGAAACTATAGTCAAGCATCAGGAAAATCAAAGTAGGCACAAGATTTGCTTAGGGAACGGGAGATTTTGCTCCTTAGTTAACCTTACATCCTCCGTATTCTTGCTTTCTATTCCAATATTAGTACTTGGATCTAAATTTGTTCCCCATAATTCAGATTAGTCATTTACCTACAAGCCAACCTCTCTTATCACCAATTTTTTTTTATAAAGATTACTGTATACCAAGTGTTTTTTTGTTTTTTTTTTTTCCCTCTTTTTCTTTTTTCCCTTTTTTGAGGGTAAATACACAAATCTCTTAAGATCAAGTAAAATTGAATGCATACTTCACACAAATAAGAATTCAAGATTCTATAAGTCTATCAAGTGTGCCAGGGAAGGGTTTATATGGTATCTCAATATGGGAGATGGCATAGAAAGCTCCTACAACATATGTTACAGGAGTTATCACAGAGAAAGCATAATTGATGTGATTTTCACATATGTAATAGTAAATAGTCAATGCAGATTTATATTTTCTTCTCATGTTCACAAACAAATTGAAGTCTGTCAAGAATATTTTGAGGACAAATAGTAACAGAACGGTGATACATTTAAGGATGGCAAAATCCCTAGTTGAAGGAACAGCCTGACCCATCCCAACCTGACAGAGATAGAAATGGTCCGGTTTAAGTGGAGACAGGAAAGTGGGGAAAATGTGGAAACGGGATTATACCATCCCCATCCCCAGCCCACCCTCTCCCTGCTTTTAACCCATCTTCAGTGTATCCCCATTTCATCCCTTTTTTCCATTTTTGTTTTTTTTTTTCCTTGAAGATTTTGAGTGACTTTCACTTTCGCCTCTGACGTGTCTCGAACTCATGACCTCTCGGCATAAATGAGGCTACTACCAACTAAATTACACCTCCTTAACACCTCTTTTCCAACTTTATATCCCCATTTTAATTATATACATAAATAATATATAAATAATATATTATATTATACGTACAATTATATTTTTTAACATATAAACATATTTTAAATATTTATGTAGTAGCTAGTAATATACTTATATTTTATAATTTTAATGTGAAATTAAATTTTTGTTTTATCGTTAATTAGTTTTTCTTTCTATTAGGTAATGTATGTGTATAGATATTAATTACTAAATAACTTAAAAATGAAACTAAATTACTTATATTAAAAAAAAAATAATAATGAAATCCAATGTATATTATTTTATGCTTTATAAATAAAATTTATTAAATATTTATTTCCTACGGTTGATAAGTATTTGAGGTTGAAATTTTAGTAGACCAGATTTTAAAAAGTATATATATATATATTAATTTTCTTTTAAGTTTATTTTATAACAGGATATAATTAAGGCTGAAATTTTAAACCTGTTTCTTCATAGAGAAAAGTGGGAATTTTAGGACAGGGATTGGAATCCCCAAAAATATCAAGGTGGGGACTGGGGATGCGGACGGGGATGGGGATGAGGATGAAAAATCGAAAGTGGGCTGGGGATGGGGGGATTGCGGTGCCCTATCGGGGCGTGTTGTGATTCCCAGTTATATTAAAATTAAAGTTAAGCATTATGTGAAAGGAAAGCTATACAAACCCGAATCATTTTGCTCATGATGTCATGAATTGTTGTTTTGACAATCAAAACCTCTTTTCCTCTATCTGCACAAAAAAAAAAAAAAAGCTTGAGTACGGATCTAATCTACTAACACAAAGATGCACAGGAAGCAAAATAGATAAGCAAATACCATATAACTCAGCAACTTTGTCAAGAGCCTTTGCTGAGCCCCTATTCAGAAGTCGAAATGTACTTTTGGTGCCCACATATTCTGCAAAGTTCTGCAATATCGACAAAAATGTAAGGTGCTAGCTGTCATGCCATGAAATAACTTGTTAGATGACAATCCTCAATTTAATACAAAAAGGAGTTTAACCTGGATCGGTGCTCCATTTTCCCGGACCACAACATCAAATTTATCTATTTCCTTGCCAAATTTTGTCTTCAGAAGATCTCCAGAATTACCAATAACAGCACAGCGGCCAAACTGCTTTGGATAATAAGGTGGCCTTTCTGGAAGTACCAACGAAAGTTTTTCCATGCAGAGTGTTCTATTCTCACATCGATTCCTATAGGGAAACGTCATATACATGAATTTTTCGGAAAAGGAAGCATTCAACCAATTAACCAAGCAAAAACAATGTGCAATAAACAATTGGTCCAAAAAGAAAGTTCCAAATGCTAATATTAGTTTCAACATAGCCTGAAAGTTGGACATTTGGAAAATGATTTATTCGAGAAAAAAAGAAAGAGAATGAGGAAATCAAGAATATTTCAAAGCCATTTTCTTTCTGCTGTTATCACAAGTACAAAATCAGCCAACTTAAGCAAGATGAGTAGTAAAATCAGAATATGAGAAAATGGAATACAAATTGCAATATTGACAGAAGACCTAGATTTATTATGACCTAGAAGAAATTTTATTTGTGCAAAGATGCTTCACGTTTACTTGTGCATGCAAACACAGACACAAGAGGAACTCTTGAAGCAGTAAATGAATGCTATCAGAAGCCAAGTGTAAACAAAAAAGTACTAATAGTTAGCAGTAACGGTCATACATCTGAGAGAAATATACTTACAGACGATCTCCTTTGTTGATCCTCCGCCAGGCATAGTCCTCCCAACCGTTTGGTAAACCATCAATGAACTCCTTGGTAAGTATTGTTGTACTATTCCTTACCTGAACAAGCCATCTCACTAAATACCAAGTAAATTGCAGAAATGTAAAATGTCCCACAAGTAATAATTAGATGGACATTCTATAATTGATTTATTAGATCAAATGTAGAGAATAGTTCATCAGAAAATAAATAACTAGCAATTATACAAGAGCTACTGCAATAATGAAGTTTCCTTCACAAAATTAATTTTCAACTTAGCGAAATTGAACGATATTGATATTACTCACCTGTTCCCAAGTTGCTACAGCTTCACATAAATTGTATGTAAATGACAAACCTTCAAGTTCCCCAGTTTTTGGATCTTTCTGTTCAGAAGTAGATAAAAACTCTGGTCAATAAAAGATCAGAACATCATAATTATGTGTAAATAAATACAGGACGCAACTGACTTTAAACAAGTAAACAGAACATCATAGACTCAAGGCATCAAATATACAATATCCCTTAGAAATTGACAAGCAATGGTAAATTTTCAAACAGTATTTGATAAACAACATGCCAATACAGAAAAAAGAAACATACATTAACACTTAAGGAATTAAGCAAAAGAAAGAAAAAAACTAGAACAATTACTATCACATATGAGGAAACGTACCCATTTTGGAACTGTATCACTAGGGAATCTGAGAGTAACTTCACAATAATCCTTGCCACTCAGAGATTCTAATCCTAATCCATTAGCACTCTGCGTTGAACACACTGTGAGGTAAATAAAACAAATAGAACTTCCATAAAGAATGAATCATCAGAAAATAAAAAAGAATAAGGGGGGAAAAAAAAAAAAAAAAGAGGATGCCTGTGTAAAAAATGCAAGAGTTCAATGAAAAGGTGTCTAAATGTTACTCACCACACATTTCTGGAATGTTGATTGTAAATTTTGTAATGCCTCAAGATCTTCATTTGAGAATTGAATTGACCCATCTTCAAGATCAATATATTGAATAAGTTTTTATTACATTTATGAATAACATATACAAACATATATAGATGACATATAATTAAGTGCGAAAGCATACATTGAAATAAGAGGCCATTGATATAAATGAGTATAGCTGCAACACCCGAGGCCAAAGCTATGGCAAAAGTTAACCTTAGTATTTTCATTACTGCTTAGTGCTCAAATCAAATTCAGATTGCCTTCTTCCTCCTCCTGTGATATCTCTTCTAAATTCCTGTAGATCATCTCATGTGAGGTTTTCCACTGATATGTGATTACTAATAATTAATAATTAATCAATGATTATATTGACCATGAAGTTCTATTGAACAGAAAATAGATTCTCATGGTTTTGACAAAGTTTTGTTACTCCCCCCTTTGATATTTCTTATAACCCACCTTTTTTTTTTTTTTTTTTTTTTGTTTTATGATGTAAAAGTAGTACTCATGGCCATTAGCTTCCATGAAATCTCATAGACTAATGTACCATTATTGTCTAAATAAATATTGAAAGTATAATCTACTAAATATTAATATATATATATATATATATATCTCTAGATAGTTGTAGCAAATGATCAAAATATTAAAAATGTTCTCCCTCAAAATTGAAGTCATATTCCCTACTTCTTTCCATGAAAAGAAACATGGAAAAAAAAATGGGGAAAGAATATCTTTTGCAGCCATAAATAATGTTAATTGAATTGAAATAGAAGAATAGTTCCTTCAAAAAACATAAAATAAAATAAAAATAAAAAATAGAAGAAGACCAAATTCTGTAGATCTGAAGTTCAACCCTACGTACTTACAGATGCCTATCTCCAAATTAGAATTCAAAATACTAATAATCTTTTAACTTAAAAAAATCACTACATTATACGAAGTACTAGCAGAAGACATAGTAATTGACAAGGAGGAATAAATGGATATGCTTAAGGCGCACATTCGCATTTAAAAGAAAATACATACATACATGCATATGTATATAAATATATATACACCAATTCACGCGAATAACTTAATGAGGCTACCAAATCCAATCTTCTTATCCCTCTCCATGGTGAATGCATGAATTATTTTTGCAGCTTTGACTAATATGAAATTCAGCACGCATCACCAATTTAAAGCATGCTACTGGAAATATCAGAAAATGTAAAACCTTTTTTAGGCTGCTGCATATAATAACAATTATTATTATTATTATTAAAAAATAAAAAATAACAACAACAACAACATGTTTTCTTTTTCAATTTCTTTTGATGGATTGGCCGACCTCACTCTGAAGTCACGTCTCTAATACTATAAAACAACTATTCTGAGAATGAATCGTGTGGATTTGGGAAGACTTCAGAACATATGTCTATATAAAATTCAAAGATAACAAAGAGAAAATTTTTCAGATTTGAAATGTCGGTGCTGTTAAGGAATCGTAAAGCCTAATTATCGCAACAATCTACTAGCTAGCTTTGTTCCTTAAAGAATACGTACAGTGATTGAAGCTCCCTCGGCAGGAAGAGGAAGAGTGAGCCAACGGCGGCAACCGGCGTCGGCGAGCTGTGAAGATGATAGCAGCTACAGAGAAAGCGCGAAAGTAGACAGATGGAGGAGTGATTGAATAACAGCTCATTAGATTTACTCTTTAAATCGTTTTTTAATTTAAGTTTTATTTTACGATATAAATAGAATAATCTGACTCTATTTGCATTTTCTTTTTGAAGAAAATAACGATACAAAAATTTAGGGTGTATTTGGATTGGAGTTTTTTTTAGGTTTGTTTATTTTTTTAAAAAGAGTTGAATAAGATGAGAATAAGTTAAAAAGTTTTCTAGTAAATGAGGGACAAAAATAATATATTTTATTAGTGTAATAATGATATTTTCATTGAATTGATATATATTTATATTTTTTATTAA
>JAXGGT010000002.1:6724622-6734659 GCA_035583425.1 Marsdenia floribunda
ATATATATATATATATATATATGTATAGAGAGATATATAGTAAATGAGATCCATTTTCCATTTCCCATTACCTTCTTTTTATGCTCATATAAATATTTCAAATGTCATTATTTTATTAGTAGTTTAAACGAAAATAACGTGAATACTAATAAAATAATGACAGATAACGAGCGCAGGAAAAAGAAAAAAGTGTAACAGAAAATCAAACAGCCACAACTTCTTGTTCAGCAGCAACAGCGGCATCGGCTGACACTTGGTTTTGCTCCTTCACCACCACCCTTCTCATCTTCATGAACCACCCGAACAATTTTACGCCATTGTCGTACAGTCCGAGCACAACGTAAATCCCAATGCCAGCAATAATCCCGTTAGAGATGGAGTAAGTCAACGGCATGAGTATTATCGTCATAAAAGCCGGTGCCGCTTCTCTAAAGTTGTTCCAATCTATGTCTTTCACAACCTTCATCATCATCACGCCAACTATAACTAAAGAAGGACCCGTCGCCCACGGCGGAACACTAGTTAGCAACGGTGTGAAAAAACACGATAACCCGAAATACGCTCCGACGACGATTGCCGTCAGGCCCGTTCTACCTCCTTCTCTTATCCCAGCTGACGATTCGATGTACGTTGCAATCGGTGGCATACCGAGAGCTGCACCGACAATTGTTGCAACGGCGTCGACCATGAATGCAAGATATTCACCTTCGAATGAACCCTTTTCGTTGACGAATCCAGCAACTTCTGCCATCGTGTATAACGTGCCCGTCGTGGCTAGTACGTCTACGTATAGTAATGTCACCAGAGCAATCCAAACTTCACTTCTGTTGAAGTTTGTGAAACTAATAGCTCCAGCCATGGATTCAATCTTGTGAAAGTCTACTACTTTCTTGAAATATTCGTGCATGGAATCACCGACGGGAGTATGTGGAAAAATTGTCACCGGTGTTCCTCTAAACCAAGAAATCGCGGTGACAAAAACTATCCCATAAATCATGCTACCCTTAATGTTTTTCATTAGACAATAACACGTAATGAGAAATCCCATTGTGCCAAGCCAGAAAGTTGGACTTCTCATAACACCTCCAGTACATTCACCGGTAGCCGGATTTTTATGAGAACAGGCGGTAACGGTGACCAAAGTTGACGGGTCCGGTCCGATGAGGCCCACCCCTTGATTAGCCTGTAACCCGACGAATGCGATGAAAAGCCCGATACCGGCAGCACAAGCGAGTCTGATTGGATTAGGTAAGAATCGAGCCAGCTTGGCCCGAAGCCCGAAAACAGCTATTGCTAAAAATAATATACCTTCGACGAGAACCACTGCCATTGCAGTCTGATACGAAATCAAACCACTGCCATGAAACCCTATAAGGGTATACGCCAAGTAAGCGTTCGGGCCCATTCCGGGTGCTAAACCTAAAGGAAGATTAGCAAACAGGCCCATAGCAAAAGTACCAATCATGGAGGTCAAAGCAGTGGAAACGACGAGATCGTTCTTAACTTTTGCAAGGCAACGTTCGTAGCCCGGATTAGGTTTAAGCTTGCAGTCTTCGGGAGGGAATGATGAAGTTTGATTCACCGGAACGGTACAGTCGGAGATAGAGCAAGTTCCACCGGAATCAGCCAAAATGGTGGCGTTGACACTGATAATATAAGCCATGGTGAGGAAGGTGGCGGTGCCAGCGCGAAATTCTTGGGTGAAACTGGTCTTTCTTGATTCCAACTTGAAGAATTTCCCAACTCTACTATTTGAAACAGAAACGTCTAAGCTTTCCATCATGCCTTTCCAAGAAGTACAAAAACCATTGCCGATTCTTGCACAGAGCTTCCCTGCACTACTCATTTTTTTCTCCTCAGTTTCTTTCTTGTTTGTCTGTGTATGACATGAAAGACGCGAACAGAGTACACTCTTCAGAATGAGATATATATTTGGAAAATATTGTGATTCAAAAAGGAATCATAAGATCAGAAAGAATAAATGGGAATTTCCAGAAAGGAAACAAATATATATATATATATATATATATATAAGAAATACTATTACATGATTTTATTTTATGTTTTGTACAGCTGTTTAATTTAGTTAATGATTACAAACCTCGTGGCCATTTAACTATGTTTTTTTTTTTTGGGTGGGTTTTTAACAAACATAATTACTATTCCTTTCTTGTCTTTTTACTCCGTGTTTTTATATTTTTATAATTATTTTTAATAAAAATAATAAAATTAAAAAAATATTTTAATATTTTCAACTTAAAAATACATTAATTTTTTTAAAATGATAATTAATTTCATATCTGAATAGTGAAATAGTGTTTCATTTAAAAAGTTTGTAATTATGCAATCATCCCATTTATAATATATATTTCTTTTTTTTTATGTCACGAATAATATTTATATTTTTTAAAAAAATATGTATATGTACATATATTAAAATATTTTTTATGAAAATAATTAATAAATATTAATTATACGAATACTTAATAAATATTTATTTTTTTTAATATGACACAAATATTAATGCAAAAAGAGGGAGTATTAGTTATGTTAATAAATGCAAGTTAGTCAACTTTCTCAACGTTAATCACATGGGACGAGCAAATTAGGGGAGGAAGAAAAAAAAAACAGCTCATATTTATTGCATATTCTTTATGCAATGAGACAGAAATATTCTTTGATGCAAAAGAAATTAAACTATCAAAGAAATTTTAGTTTCAAACATTCACATTTTACAAAACTACTTTTTTTTTTTTTTTTATTATTAAAATTTTTGAGGTTTTTTTTTTTTTTTTGTTTTTTTTTTTTTTTTTTTTTTTTTTTTTTTTTTTATAATTTTTTTTTATTTAACATGTCTTGAACTCCATGATCTCTTGAATCATAAGTGAAATTATTACTAATTGAGTTGTGCTTTATTGACATTTTACAAAATTACATGTATTTAATATATTTTTTTTCTTCCTAATTTGATCTTTCTTTTAGAGATGTGTGTGTGTGTGCAAATACATTGAAAAGAAATTGTGTTTGGTGAGGAAGAAAGTGATAAGTTGGAACAAAAGGATAAAAACAGGATGACATTATGAATGGGTTGGTAGATACATAATATATATAGATATATATCATATCAATGTCTGTTGAAACTTTGACCTAATTTGATGTCATAAATGGAACTTCTTCAAATCTTAAACACCATTCCTTTGATGGCTATACACACACACACACACACATGCACATTTAAGTCCACCAAACATGTTCTCCCATTGATTTTTGGCCAAACCCACTAATACATATGGAACATTTGACTTATTATATATATATATATATATATATATATATATATATTAATTTTGATTTTGAGGTTTTATATTTTTACATTAACTCAAACTTGTGATATCTTGAATTATAAGTGAGATTATTGTCAACTAAGTTATACTTTATTTTAAAATCGAATCGAAGATCGAATTAGAAAAATTAGTGATTTATAATTTAATGGTCCAATTACAATTAAATCGTGATTAAACTGATAACGTCATAATTTAAAATTTTAAAAATATTTAATATAAACAATATAATTTATATTAATAATCTAGTGTAATTTTAATTTTATAAAAATATATATAAAAAAATCATAAGAAAATTAATTAAATTAAATAAATAATAACATTTTGTCATTTATTACGTAGTAATTTATAATAGTTATAAACTAGTATCAATTATAATAGTTATAAGCCAACTTTTATAATTAGTGATTAACAAAATATTAATAACATGAATTACAAATTATAAAATATTTTACCAAGTAACTTGTGACTTATAAATATTTTAAAATAACTTTTAAGGTTTTTTTTTTTTTTTTTTTTTTTTTAATTTTTGAATTGGGTTATATACTTTAAAATTTATTCAAATTGACCCTAAAATTTTAAAATTTAATTAACCCATTCAAATAAGTCCAATCGATCGGTTTATTAATCCGACCGATCGATCTAAACAACTGATTCGCCAATAATTTTTTCTTAAGACGATTTAAAATCAAAAATTAAATCGATTTTAAAATCAATTTAAGGTCTGACCGATAGATTCAATCCGGTGCACAAAACAATGGATGCATACCACAAGACGTCCCTTGAGAAGTGCATAAATAAATCATTGTCTTCCCATTTTCTTTCCCTCCATCTTTCTACTTTCTTGGATCCAAACTCACTCTCACACACTGATGATGGGAAGAGAGAAAGAAAGTGAAGGAAACTATAAATAAAAGGTTCATTCCACCAAAATTCTAAGTGGTAGGAACTTTGTCTTTGAAAAGTGACCAAGAAACGATCCAAATCCAAATTAATTATGATTAAGGGTTGATTAATCCTATATATTATAAAATTAATCTATTTGATACTGTCTATATCAAATCTTTAAGATAAGTTTTTCATCCACTTCTAAAGGAAAATCACCATTCTATTATATTATTATTTTTTAAAAGGAAACTTTTTGTTTTTATTTTTATTTTTTACTCTTTAAAAATTTCTAAACGTTGATTGTTTTACTGTTTATATTTTTATATCTGATTATAAGTGAGACCGCTACCAACTAAGCTACATTTTCTTGACTGCCCTTTTATATATATAATTGAATCCTTATTTTATTTTTAATTGGATAAAAGGGTCCTTTCCACTCAATTATTGAAGTTTCACATATCAAGAACATGTAAATCCCGTAATAGACATTTTATTTATTATTTATAATTTTATTAACTAGTTCAAATCTTAATAAATTCTCGTTTCTTCCAATTAAATTATTTCTGAATGAAGATGGTAGAAAAAATTGAAATTTAAATAAAATAGAAATAATGAAGGTTTCATTAAAATATAAATTGATTTATGATTAGATTATAATTTTTTTTTTTTTTAAAAAAACCCCTTTATGAATATATACATCGTGAAATGAAAAAATATACTTTAGATATATCTTATAAAAATAAAGGGTTTATTTTTACCGTTAAATTATAATAAGTTTATTTTTAAATAATATTCAAATTGACAAAATGATTTAACTTAATTGTTAATAGTCCCTTATTATGATCTGAGTAGTTTTAAGTGTAAAAATACTTCAAAATTTCAATATATATAAATAATTAAAATTGTGCTGCCTATAATCAATGGTTAAGTAGAAAATCTTACTTAATATTGAGGTGACGTGGAATCCTCATTTACCCTATCATATCATCGTTTACTCCTTTACCGTGTTGCACTTATATATATATATAGATATATGTAAATGTACTTTTTGTGATACAAAAAAGTAACCTAAAGAAGTTTTTAAATTTGATTTGATTTGATTTGATATCAAAATGGAAGTTTGGCAAAAATATAAGTGGGTTTAGATTGACATTTGATTGAAACTATGTCCTTAAAACTTTCAGCACAAACATCATTAAGTGCAACATTTTTATTTATTATTATTATTTTTTTTTTTTTGACATATTGGTATTTTTTGTCTTTTAACAATTATTAATTTAAATAAATAATTTTTTTTAATATATATTTGTAAATAACTAAATAAACAAGACAAAATAAAAACTGGTAAAATATTTCTACGCTGAATTCTATTTTTACACGTGTGAACAATGATTTTACATCTACAAAATATAAATTCAAAATAATACAATATAAAATTAATGTAAAATAATATATATGTTATGGATTTAAAGTGTGGGTTACAAATTCGATTCGTCAATTGATGTTGATATTAGATCTGATTCTTTCGAAGGTCTTTGGACTTGATATCAAAATAGATTTAACTTCGAGGGTTGTTAAGACTTAATCTCAATCTTAGATAGAATGAATTTAGAAGGAAAAGAATCCGATATGATAGAGAGCTTGAAATCCCCTATTTATAAAGGAAGAGATGACTTAAAAAAATTTAAAATTTTTAAAATAAAAAGTTGAAGGTTCAATACTATGAATGTATAAAGAGAGAAATAATTTAAATAAAATATAAATTAATTTATAGAAGATGATGGTGGTTATTATTATTATTATTATTTTTTTTGTGTGTAAGTGTTGGAAAGGTGTTTGAAAAACTCTCAAAGTTTGGAAATATTGGAATTTGCATTGTCTTCCCTAAGCCGACCAAGAAAAAGACATGTAATAATTTTTTTGGCAAAGAATTTGTATATTAATTTCTATAATTATTCCAATCTTTTAATTAACATATGATGATTGCAATTTTGGAAATGAATTCCAAGCAAAATCATCCTCAAAATGATGGATTGTCTTCAACATGTGATTCGCTATATTTATATGTGTTTTCACCTCTTCAATTACTAGCTTATGTTGTCTCTATAGTGTTTCTTTTTTGGGGACAAAATAGTAATTACACTTCAATATCAAATGTTCTCCCCTAAAAAAAAAAAAAAAAAAAAAAATCAAATGTCTAAATAAATAAATAAGTCAAAATAAGGAACATTAATTTTTATATGAATTGATCCATTTATATATATATATATATATATATTTATTTATTTATTTATTATGTTTTTTAATTTTTTAGCTCAATTAATCATTCCATCTAATTATTCATTTAGAGTAAAAAGGTAATTTTAAAACTTCTCCTTTTCCAAATATAAATATTTGGTTCAGGTTTAATGGCTAAATTTTTTTTTGATAGTATGGATAAGTTTATAGTTGAGAAGAGAGTGAAGCTTTAAAATTACTATTTTACCCTTAAACAAGTAGATCATGCATTGAACACCAATTATTTTTTAATGGTACTTTCACAAAGAATAGAAGAATTAATTGCGCTAAAAAATTAAAGAACATACATTAAAAAAAAGAAGAAGAAGAGATCAATTCATAGAAAAACCAATACTTACTATATAGAAAACCTATATCTATTATAAAAGATTAAATATATTATTTGTATTTTATTATCCAAAAAAGAAATTAAAATTTTAAAAAATAACTAAAATAACATATTACAAATTATTTTAAAAAGTAAAATTGACTTCTTTGAATTATTAATATATTTATAAGTTAAAAAAAAAATTTGAATGACTAATTTTAACTTTTTAAATAAATATACCTTAGAATTAAAATTTTTATTTCGACCAAAATTTAATGAATAATTTTACCCTTTTACTTAAGTATAATTTTTTTTACTTTTTTATGAATTGTTTTACTGTTATTTATACAATAGATTTTAATCAATACTTTATAAAAAATTTTATTCGCAATAAAATAAACTTTTAATACTATTACTTAAAACTACTTTCAATACTTAAAATTTATCTTTCTTTCCTTTTTTTTTTTTTTTTTTTTTTTTTCTTTCTTTCTTCTTCTTCGGTTTATGTTATAATATGTAAGCGTATAGAGTGATCAAATCGTAATAGATTTATCTGAATCATTGTAAAATATTTTTGTGATACCTTATTTCATATTGTAAGTATATGTGGATATGTTATGAAATATAAGCAATAGGTCTAAGTAGTCATTGTCAACTCGAGATATCTATTTTGGTATAGAGAAGACAGTGCCAAATAGTTGACTGAGAGTGTCGCCAAAATTATAATTGTGGCATGGACTTGCAGGTCCAGGTCGTGATAGTCTCTATCAGAGTCGATAGCCAGCCTGAATTATAATAACTAAGTATTACACATTGTAAATATATATTAGATATGTCTATATAAAAAAAAAAAACAATTTTTATTTAGGATCATTTAAATTGCAATATATATATATATTAAAATTGTTTTCTTAAAAAAATCATTTTATGTCAAAACATGCACTTCCTTTATAAAAATTTACTAATTATATTAATAATAATAATTCCAATACCTATATATTTATATAAATAAATTTTTATCTATATATAAGTTTAGTGATACACTCACCTAGAGAAAATGATATATATATTTTTTATTTCCCCAAAAAGAAAAAAAAAAAAAGATAAGGACAAATATCATCATTACATTGCTAAGTCCAAAAAAGACAAAAAAAAAAAAAAAAAAAAATCTCTCTGAAATTTCTCGTTATTTGTAAGATTCTTAAACTGAATTATTTAAGGTTTCTACGTGTATATATATATATATATATATATATATATATAAAGCATGCGTTCTTTCATCAAACCAAAGAACAATTAAAGAAAAAAAATGGAAAAAAATTTATAAAAACCGCAGAAAGTGCTGTCTTAATTTGTGTGTATGATTAATTATCTTTATTCATTAAAAGAAGCTAACTGTTACTTTATAATAAGATTATATAAAATAAATAATACTATAAATATAAAATCTTTAACGTACCAAATTGATATTATTTAATTGATTAATTAATTAATTTGAGAAATTAATACATTAATTTATTGCATGCGTAAACAGTTCTTAATTATATTTCTGTTCAAAGCCATGATTAATTAATTAAAATTTTTTCCCCTGTAGTAGATGTGAAGTTACTTCAGATACTGGACAAGTTTCGAAAGATTCTTGCCCTTCTTTTGTTATTGAATATCTTGGGATATGAGAATAATGTGGTAATTTAATTGGCGTATTTTTCTTTACTCAAATTTTTTTATTTGTCTAGTTTGTTAGATAAGAGGTTAAGTTTGGTGATATTCATGGTCAATTATTTGGTATCGTATCAAAAGGAATATTATGATGTGGGACGTGCCCACCGGCTCTGATACCATTACAACCTGGGCCCGCGAGCCCTAGTCGCGACTATGGGTTTGGTGGTACCTACGGACAACTACTTAGCACCATTCTCGGTGTACTAAAAGAGATATTTCAAATTGACAATGAACACTTAGGCCATACTTATATTCCATGACATATTCAGGTAAACTTACAATGTAAGCCAAGGTATTATACTTATACTTCATTTCAACTATGTGATTAGTCTTTAGGATTTAGCTCCATAAATCCCTCTTAGACTATAATACGTGACTAAAATATATTGCAACACAAGAAAGTTCTTAAGTGTGAGCCAATGATCAAGATTTTATATTTAACAAATCAGGTGAAAATATTTAAATAAGTAGAATTACGCTAATTGAGCTCTATACCTTACTTGTTATGTGCCAGTGTAATTGAGGAATTTTATTGGAAATTTTCTTTTCAGTGCAATAAGTAAAAACAATTTAGGTTTTTAAGGTGAAACACTTAAATTATCTAGAACTTTATATTTTTCTTTTTAATTAAAAAAACTATTAGTTCATAGGTTGTGCTCGCATAGTTTATGAATATCGAATTGGTGACATTGAGATTAATTTTTGCCCTTCAATTATTAAAATTGATCATATTTTTCCTCTTATGTCAAATTTGACCATCAAATTAAAATGTTTAGTTAAAATTTAACTTTTTTTTTTTTTTTTTTAAGGACATTATAATAATAAAGTGTTTCATTTAAAAAACTGTATTCTTTAACTCAATCTTTGAAATTTCAACCTAATTTCTTTAAATTCTCAATCACTCAAGTCATTATTTAAAATTTTAATATCATCTTCAAATATTTAATTCAGTCTTCAATCCAATCTCAATATTGAGGATGTGAATACAGAAGAAAATTTTAAATTTTACACAATTTTAAAGATTGAAATGTGAATAGTGATAATAATACACATATTGAAAATTTTGTTGATTGAAGATTTAAAAGATTAGATGAAATTTTTAAGTTGGAGAAGAAAATAAGAGTTTTAGGTTAATTAATATTAAATTTACTTTAAGAAAAGTCAATATTTTGATAAATAAGTAACAAAAATATGCATTTAATAGTCAAATTTTGACAAAAGGCTAAATTGATCATTTTAATATTCAGAACTCAATAGTCAATATCTTATCGTTATTCAATTATTGACAAAACTTTTTTTTTTTTTAAATTTTCGAAAAATTTATGAAATGTTTTACCCTTTTAACCAGGAGAAACCTACAAAAAAAAAAGAAAAAAAAAAGAAAAGAAAAAAAAAGATTCAACCAAGAGAGAGAAGAAAACAAATAAAAATAATAATTATTACGTAAGTAAAAGACAAAATGAGAATATATATATATATAT
>JAXGGT010000002.1:6744679-6770605 GCA_035583425.1 Marsdenia floribunda
CCTTAAACAGAGCCGATTTAAAACCATAGATATGTGTAAAACGAATGGCATGTACCACCACATCCGGGTTGGGAAGCGAAAGCTGTCGAATTACCGACACATTCCGTCTATCCTAAACCGCCAAAAGAAATGCTGAATTTTTGGAGGAATAGGGAGCTTCCAAAGAAGAACCCATTCATGTTGTGACACAAAATTCGTTGAAGAAGAGGAATAGGGAGTTTCCAGTAGTTGATGTATTGGAGATTCTTGGGGCTTTACATCGACTTTGGGAAGAATTAATTTTTTTTTTTTTTTTTTAAATTCCAACAAGAAATGACTATTTTACCCTTCTTTAATCAGTTAATAAAACATTATGGTCGTTGACCAGCATGCTTAGGGATATTTTTGTCATAAAGGACCAAACGTACCAAATTATGTAATATTTAGGATCAAATATATCAAAAAAAAATATTTGAGACCAAAGTTACCAAAAGGTCAAATGTTTGGGACTAAACATGCCAATCTTCCATATTTTTCCATTCATATTCCTACCATTAACATTCTATAACTCATACTTATTAATTATTCTTATTAAAAAACATAAAGTTAAAAAATATTTTAATCTTTTTAACAAAAAAAATACATTAATTTTGACTGATAATTAACTATTTTTTATCCTTTTAAAAAATTGTTATTATTATTATTTTCCAACAAAAATTAAAAAAAAAACCCTTTTGAAAAAGATACCATTGACACATACAAAAATTATCAAAAATTGTCTAAAATTAACTAAAAAATTAAATTTTAAGTATTAAAATAAATAAATCACCAAATTATTTGAAAATAAAAAAATAAAAATAAAAATTAACCTAAACACACAGAATGAAAGTATATATATAGAATATCAACTCACTACTCACATGAAATAAATAAATAATAATATTAACATGGTGATTTATCAAAAAATTCCCATTTTACCCCCAATTGGGTGAAACAACATTAGTGTTGATGACCATTCACAAATCAAATATAATATGGCAGAAGAAGCTAAACAAAATTTTTGGACAAGACAACCTTGTTCAAAAACAACTTTACATTGTCCTTTGTTTTTCTTATAATTTGTGTGGAGCAAGCGAAGCATTATTATATATAATTACTTGGACCCAAGGGGCTTTTTCTTGTTACCTCTTTTCTTCGAGCTAGTCTCCGGCGCTTCTTCTTCTTCTGCCTTCTGCTCAGCTTCCAAAATGGCCAACTTCAGAGGGTTTTACATGAGAAAGAAAGGATATTAGTTTGATTAGCATTTGCACAGTGGAAGAAGAAGACACACAAAACAAACAGGACTTAGTTTACCTCATCAAGAACTGGTTTAAGCTCCTTGTATCGAGATTCAGCAAGATCAAAACCATCCTTACGAAGTTCCTTTTAGTTGTGCCAAGCCAGTAAATAAGAAGCATATACATGTAAGGGAAATAAAACAAATTGATACCATAAACAAACATCACTAGCTCACTTTGCAGACTTTTTAGAACAAGATAAACCAGAGTTAGTTCAAGTGAGAGATGGTAGATTAGTTTTTCACAGCTTCCTTCTTTCTTCTGTGTTCTTTCCTTATTCAATAAGCAAATGGAACATTCAACACACCAAATGCATGCCAAATAAACAAGCTTTTCAATGACGAAGAGAAATGCATGGAACTAAAGAGAATATGGGAGAGTTTTAATCAGATAACAGGAAATCAGACACAAGCATTAGAAAAGAAGGGGAAAAAAAAAACAGACCTTTCCAGTATGCTGTGTATGTTCGTATGCTGCCATTTGCCAGTACATGTTTGTACGTTTATAGAAGTCCTTCAAAGATTCTCCTGGCTTCATTAAATGGAAAATTCAAATCAATTAATGAGTAGAGAAGGACCTGAAAAAGTATAATAAAATGCAAGTAGAAAACAAAGCTATGATCGACCATATAAAGCTACTTCATAACTTGGATGTTGAACATGAACATTCAAGCGTCAAAAGAATATGATTCATTTAAAGTTGTAAAACATAAAGAGAATTCGTCCCAATTATTGAGAAGTAACAACTCTGACTGCAGAAATAGCCATGAGGAAAGAGTATGCGATATGCAAAAGAATTCCTTCCAAGTATTAGAATATTCAGAGTAGTGAAAATAGAAGCAAGGAGAAGAGAGTACCATAGGGGTTCTCTGTGAATCAGAAAGGCCAAGACTTGCTCTGATTTGCTCTATTCTTAACCTTTTCTCCTTCCTTCGCATACTCTTTCCTTCACCCTTGATTATGGCAACAGCATTTCCCAATTCTATAGATGCACTACCATTGATATCCTTCAAAAAAAGACAAATATTTGGATTTCAATTATTTTTGTTCCAGAGGTCAACAGAGGCTACATATTTTATTTTTATAAAATTCTCCAACTGAGACACCTCTGCATCATCTTCATCATCACTGTCATCTCCACTTTCATCTTCTTCATTTTCTGTGTCATCATCTTCATCCTCATCCTCATCTTCATTCTCTGATTCTTCAATCCATTCTGATTGAGAAGCCTGTGTAAAGTAAGCATACTAAGAGGTCAACTATCTTAACCCCGCTTTACTGTGGTGTGGAGTGCATTAAATTATTTTCCTTCGAGAATATATCCTCAACAATCTAAAGATCTAACATAGCCTGCCAACTTTGAGACATATATGGATGTATACACATACACAGATGAAATACGGAAGCAAAAATATAAAATGTGCATGCATATTGTACATATGTATGTGGTTTTTGTGTGCCAAGTAAACCACTGCATGCATAGCCTAGATGCGTATATGGTAGCAACTGTGCAACGTCTAGCAGGTAAAACATGACTAACCGGAATAATACACTTCCATTCATCAAGTTTGCTGAGATTAAGAGTGTACAAATCATCAAGAGTAACTTCTTGATCCCTGATTTCCATCATCCCTCCATAGACATACAGTGTATCTCGGCCCACAACCACAGAAGAATTAATGCGTCCGCAAGGCTTCACTATCTGAGAAGAGTCCCAAAGATGTTTTAAAAATCAAACTTTTAAATGAAAGCGAAAGGGCCAAACATTCTGCAATAATACATACCTCAGCTAAATTAGAATTCTGCACCACAAACCGTGAACTTGATACAGTACTCTTTTCATCAGATTGACTAGTTGTGTCAGCATTGATGCCCACACTTTTTTTCATGTGTAAAGAAATGTCAGTGATATTACATTCCGAGTCAATGACCTCGTCACTCTCAGAGTTTTCATTATCATTTTCCACAGACTTCTCAGATTCCATCTCATTCAGCTCACAGTCAAGTGATGATCCATTAGGTTTCATCTCCTGTCTTTTCTTCATCTGCAAACTCATTTATTTTAACCAGAGTTTCATAGAAAAAATATCCACTCAAGACTATTGCATGCTTGTTTTGGAGTAAGGTGAAGTTAAAAAATGGAAGCAAAGACCATGTATACTTAAATATGTACGTAAGCTTGACCTCTATACATGTGCATATATATGTATGACCTCTATCTGGACATCTACTTATTTGCTCAGAATTCTCCTGAACTTAGTTTCTTAAGAAACTTAAAAAAAAAAAAAAAAAAAAATTAACAAACAGAAATGAAAGAGAAGAAGAAGTAAAATTTTAACAATGAGAAAAAAATTGGATTAGTAAAGGAGTTGATGAAATATCACATTAAAGTTGACAATGTTCCCTTTTGCCCAAACAGGAGAAAAACAGGTAGAAATAAAGAAGCATATGATCAAATAAAGTAGGTTGGTATAATTAATCACCCTTCTTTAGCTTGCAATTTTACCCACAAGACACAAACAAATATAAATTGATAGCCCATCCGATTTGGCGGTCAACCTGACCACATAGCAGGATGCTCTTTGTTTTTTTTTTTTTTTTTTTTTGTCTTTTAAGGGGGTGGGGGAACAGAAAAGAGGAAAAACCCTTCAGGATAAAGACAATTTTACAGAAATAACCTCTGCAGTATGGCATAATATAAACATAGAAATTTTAAGTATTACCTAAAAAGAAGGGGAAGAAAAAGATGCAATCTGTTACACGGTACCTTATCTTTTGTTGATTTCTCTTTCCTAAGCTCCAAAGGGTACCTGTATCAATGATGTTTTGTTTTGTTATTAACTTATGAAACCATGCAGAAGAACCCAATCACATAAAATTGCCCCTAGAGATTTAAAGAAATCTATATGACCTAAACCAAATAAATAGAACTAGCAGAAACAACCTTCCTCCAATATTATGGCATTGATTTTATCAGAACAAACTCAATATGATTACTTATTTTTAAAATTAGGATAATATTTTTGTGATTTGAACTTATAACACAAGTACTTTGAATAATAAAATAGGTAGACTAGTAGATATCTTCTACTTGTATATTTCGGAGGTTCAGAGAACTATAGAATAATTTCTATAACTAATTAAATAAAGCTGTCCCTAAGGCTTTGTTTGGTTCACAGAAAGGATAAGGAAGGGGAAGGGGAAGAGGGACATTTACTTTCACTGAGGTTGGTATGAGTAGGAGTAAAGACTTGCTCTTGTTTGGTTGTATTGAAAAATGAAGAGCAATGAAAGAATATTTTACTAAATTACTATCACACCCATAATATTCATTTCACTGTTTATTACTTTTATATTTATAGATTTCTAGAAAATATAAATGTTTTTATTTATTTCTCAAAATAATTAATAGACTTCTTTTGATGTCAGTCTATAGAAATGCCAAAGAACAGAAAGAAGAAACAAGAAGGAAGTAAAAGATGATTTTGTTTCATTTAAGTGCATGTGTTTACTGTGTTTTTGTGTGTATTTGTTACAATGTATATATGTTTTAACAAAGTGCATATATTAGAAATATTTGTGTATGCACTTGTAAAAATTGTGCATGTATATTCATGTATTCAGAGCATTTCAGAAATCCTCTTCCTGTTCCTCACCCTTCTAACTATTAAATATCATTCCTCCTATAGACCCAAACCATGTCATCTATCAATGCATCAACACCAACACCAACACCATTGTTGTTGGCTTTACTAGAACTTCTCATCTTCAAAACAAAAAGGAAATAAAGAAAGAATAAAATAAAAAGGTTCTCTAAAAGTGAATGTCAGCCTGCCCATTTTTAGCAATCTAAACCTTTGAAACAACCTAAACCTTCCTCAACCACACATGCATCTTGTTTTTATTTTTTATAAGGTTGAATAACAAGAAAATCACCCTAATAAAAAACTTTAGATGCCCATAAAGCCCCAATTTCATCCAAAAAACTCAATGCAGAAAAAATAACAAATCAAAAGAATCCAGAGGAGGAATATTGAATGAAGTAGACTGGAAGGATTTATGGATGAGAAGACACATGTGAAAAGAAAGAAAACCGATAACTCTTCTGTGATTAAGGACAAAATTTAATCCCTTTTGCGAACGAGGAAATGAGAAAAAAAAAACCCAAATAAACAAGGGTAGATGAAGCTTAATAAAGGATTCGATTAGATGAGAGAAGGTTGAAGAGAAAATAAAAGATAAATGAAAATGGTGATCAAATGAGGTGATAAAGAGAGAAAAGTTGTCAAAAGGAATAGTGGAAAGGAAAGATTAGTGTATTCAGATGGGTGAAAATCCTACAGGGAAGGGAAGCACTTCCCCTCCCAATTTACATTACAGCCCTCCTCGCAAATACTTCAACCAACAATTTACCTCCGCCGCAAGTAATCCCTTGAAACATCCCAATCATTTAACATAGGTTAAAGTAAACTTGACCATGTTGAGAAAGAAAATATTCAAGATACCAGCGATGATTGTCCAATTGGAAGCCATATAATTCGTTCAAAAACAAACTCATCATGACATCACCTGTGGGAGAAAAAGGAAACAGAAAATCTTAGTACAGAGTCAGTGAAAAGATTAAGTTCACCAAAAGAAAAAAAAAAAACAAAGAAAAAAATGAAGACAAGTCTACTACTCAACCTAATCCAACAAAAGAAACCCAAATCGGTTAGTCTAAAAGTGAAAATGAAGCTTCTTTTCTTTAAATTAGGGCACTATCCTTTGTACAACAAAATGTAGACTTGCATTCAGCACTTCTGATTATTCAGAATTTTTTCACTATGTTTGCTAGTTTTCCAGAAAAGATTAGCACATACGAAAGAATAATACCTTGCATTTCCATGTCCACTACACCCCCAAATAGCAAAGCCCGTTTCTTGTGGACACACATCGAGAAACCAGCACGAGGACCAGGTGGCATCCCACTTCTTTTGACCTTTGGATAGAACAAGACATGCATCTTTATGTCCATAAAACAATGCATAAGAAAATGGAGAAAACAATTAAAAGCTCACTGACCTTGTTCCATTCCCAAGTCTTTGGATCAAGGGACCACATATCTGCATGAACAATCCCTTTCTCTGAGCTATTATTCTTATCTACTGAAATTTCCTTTGAATAGCCACCATATAGATATATCTACATATAGACAAAAAACCTTATTATGTAAAGAAAAATCCTCCATTCCTTGATAATATGCTAATTTGAGAATGACAGAACTTTCTGGACAAAGGTGAGAATGCAATTTGTAATAAGTATGAAACTTTTTTCACTAATACAGGACATGAAAAAAAATAGATACCAATTTGTTCATGACAAGAGACTAAGCTGGAGGTGGAAGTTAGTTAAATAAAAAAAGACAAAGAGATATAGCTGGAATATAAATTCTGATCATACAATTCAAGTTCCTTTTGCTTCCTCATCTTTTTGTTGATTGCTACATTCTAAAGTCACTAATTGACCCTTCACTTCAATGGAATATTTAAACTATATGGTTGGCAACCAATGGAACATGCTGGAAACTGCTATAAAGTAGAAGAATAACTAATTCAATCATATATTAGTTAATATAAATATAACTTGGAAAACTAGCCATTTCAGTCCCTAAACTATTCAAAATTGACCACCTTGGTTCTTCTCCTTTTCGAGCTTTTTTTTTCCCTTCCTTTTCTCAATTCCAAACAAAAATAATAATGATAAAAGTGAAACTATTTATCCCTAACCAATCATTTTCATTTTTTCCATCATCTATAAAATTTAATGAAAATATTAGCAAATTTGGTTTCAATCTATTTATAATTAGCCAATCTGATCATTTTTCTTTACTTTAATATTTTTATTTTTAAATAAAATAAAACTATACTATTTAGTCCCCCAACTATTTCTTTTGCATATTACTCATAAGAAATTTAAATGTGAGTTATATATTATTAATCAATCAATTAATTAATTAGAAGAAAATTGGAATGCAAAATTTACAGCACAAACTTTAATAGCAATTGTTTCTAAATCAGTTTTATTGCCACCAAATAGCAGTAAAAGAATAATTATAAGGCTTCTAGACTCAACTTCATAGTAAATACTTAACAATGAAAAAATTAGTCATAATTTAGGTTAAAACAACTCAAGATACTACAAAAATCAGATTCACTCACATCATCGTGGTAAACAAAAAACTGGAAGCCACTCCGTGCACCTGGCCACATGCATCCAGGTCGTGGTTTAATTTCTTGCCACTACAAAATGCTGCAATCTTTTAGTGTCGGAATATTATATAATTCTGAGCAATTATATTAGCAATTTCACCTTAAAATGGTCCAGATCAAATACATGCAGATCATTGAAATACCTGCATAAATGAGATAGTTCAGATATCAAAGGACAGAAGACTTTTGCATCTCATTTTGAGTGAGAAAGAATTCAGATCAGAACTTCTACTTAGCAAATGACTACTTGGAAATTTCATTCACAATACGGAACCTCTACATTAATACTAAAAGGGGGAAAAAAAAAATCCAAACATCCATGCAGCAGAAATCCCAAGGAACAAATAAAATGCAGAAAGGAATGTCTAGAAAAGATGTCTGATACTAAATCAGTAACTTTTGCACAAAAATAAACAACTAAATAAAACATCAATTTCTATTACTGATGAGAATAGCAATCACTGCATTCTTTGCAATGCAGAAGCAAAGGTTTATTAAACAGCCAATAGTGTAGCCCTCCAAAAAGTACCAGTATCTCTAGACATTTTCCACTAACTGCTCTTCACTTCATTTTCATTCGTTTTGACAAGGTGAAGTCATCAAAGAGAGAAATTTCTACAAATATCATAAGATGAGTCTCCTTGGAAGAATATTTGCCTAGGAAGTGCAGGTTATACTTGACTATTGGCTTTTTGATCGACAGTAGGTAAAAGCTTATGACACTAAAAGGTCCCAGAACAGAATCTGTGGAGAGAAATGAATTGGATCCTAAAAAGATGGTATGAAGACCAGTGATCTCAGAAATATTAGAAGTGGATGACTGGTTTTTTACATTACTAACATACAGCACCTTACAAAACTCTTAATCCTTTTGTTAGCCCTTTGACAAGTGTAAGTGCTTGCACCCAATGTCTCCAATGAGACACTTGCAAGCCAAATGATTTATTACTCAAATCCCAAAGCCCCTCCCTCCCCAAAAACCATCCACCAAAGAGAAAAAATCTCTTTAAGGTGTTGGCACTGAGATTTGGGAACGGGAATGTTCTGTATATTTCATCTCCATGACTGGGTAGAAGAAATACAGAAGATATTTTGCATTGACAAGTTTTACAACAAAAAGTGACATGCTTTTATGCCACTATATTGTTTATTTTCGACCTAGAGAATGGGTAATACATTTAATTTACTTATAATCTACAAATGGGCACTTCTCAGCGGCTAAGATCCAAAAGAACAATTTTTTTTTTTTTTTTTTCTTTCCATTGTTTCAAGAAAGTTTGCAAAAGTTCAACCGATAATGAAATCAGAAATCTGGCCCTTCTAATTTAACATAATACGTATGCTATCCCTAGATCCAAAAGGTTATTTAGTTATCTGAACTCCTGTACTTTTAATCAGGACCAACACAAAAAAAAAAAAAAGAAATTACAAGATGGTAGTAAAACCAATACATCAACACTAGCAAAGAAATTTTTTAAAATAAAAAAACAAAACAAAATTTCTATTAATATATTAAATTCTAGAACAGTTATCTGTTGTAATGAAACCTAAAAGCATATATCAAAGATCTAGGATACAACCTCACTTCTCTAAGGGTGTCATAAAAGCCGCCAAAAACAACAATTTTGTGCTTGTATAACACCTGCAAGAGATCAGAGGCTAAAGGGTAAGAACTACCACCCAAATTCTAAAATTAGTGACAAAGAATTACCAAAGAAACAACATATATACGTATATAGCTTGAAATAGAATACAAAAAGCAATATGTAAAATTTACTTGCAAGAAATGAAAGACTTCCGGTGTACATCAATCACATCCAAGAGTTTATTAGACAAAATGATTATTCAATAATTACCAGAAACTAAAAGTCGATAAGTCCAACGACTCAAATTTCTCCCAAAGATCTTTATCGTCAAATGAGCTATAGATTCAAACATCATATTATTTTAGAAATGATATGATTGAATATTGTCAATGAATGTATCATCACTGTTTTGAGAACTGGACTAGACCAGTCTAGTTAAATTGGAATCTAGTCTCTTGTTCAATTTTGTTTGAACAATTAAAAACCATCAAGAACCAGTAAGTCAAGAACATGTGAAAATTGGTTAAAAGTGATTTCTAATAAAATTATGATATTTCGTTCCAAAAAGAAATTAATTGTTTTCATACTTTTAAACTTTTAATTCTTTTGATCATTTGTGATGATTATATGAAATACATGGCATTTGAAGTACTAATTACTTTTTTGTTCTTATTTTAAGAAACATTAACTTATTATTTAATTCATATATGTACGGATAATATTTGTATCTTAATCAAATTTAAAATATTAAGAAATTATTATCCCTATTTGACCAAACACATTCTGACCTGTGAACCATTAAACCTGTTATTCCAGTGATTCAATGACCAGTCCAGTTTGTTTATATATGAACATCAGTGTCTTCCATATATCCAGAAATTATAGCAACTTTTAGTTGTAGGGAAACTGCTTTAATTTACTGAGCTGTGAGCATTATGTACTTATTTTAGCAGTATCAAAAAACCCTTCCCATAGATTTCACATGCATCTTTTAAATATCCCTGTCCATATCATATAGCTAATATATAACTTTTTATCTGTGGAAATGAAGAGTTACATCACTTGTAAGCTATGCGAGCACAATGAAGAGATAAAAGTAAAAGGAGGATATTTACAATCTTTTTCACCAAACAGATAATGTGATAATTGTGGGGAGGACAAAACCAAACAAAAAGAAAAAAAAAAAAAAAAAAAAGAGGTTCTGATGCTCACCATCCTATGTCCTGAACGTGGACTAGGACATCCTTTATAATTTAGTTGTTCCCATTGATTTGTTTTCAAATCCAACATCCAAAAATCCTGCATAAATGAAGTCAAATGGCTATACTATTATCTCAGGGTGTCACCATTTATCTCACATTCAGGAAACAAAAATAGAAGGTAGTGTTCAGTAGAAAAAAAAATTAATTGGTTTTACCTTGTAATGATGGAAGCGCTCTTGATTCGGAGATGTAAATTCTCCACCTTGAATCACATGAAGAAAAAGTAAAAAATGAAACTGAAGTCTCAAACTAAACTCACGTGCATCACATGCTTGAAAAAGAACAAAAGCTCTTAATAAAGCATCAGCACACTTCTTCCACAAGAGAAGTATACTACAACAACAAACATGCTTTGTCATCTCTTACCAAAAATGTACAGATAATTCTTCCAAGTAACTGCTTGATGAGCACTACGAGGTGGGGGGCTATTAGGGCTTGATATAAGTTTCCATTCTTGCTTTTCCACATCATAACGATAAAGATCGCCATATACAAACGTCTGAAAGTATCAAACACCCTAAAATCTCAATATGCTCAATATTCAAGAAAGCTAGTCCATCACTTGTTTGAACTCCAATAAACATCAAAACTCCAACTTATATTACAAAATTTGAATGAACAGATATATCCTAAAAAGTCTTAAATCATAAAGAAAACCACCTAGACGCTGCATCATTGCTTTCAACGAGTAGGTATAAGCATAAACATAAAATCAACATAACAAGACCTGACCTTTTGGCCATTGTAGAATTCACCGCCATATAAAATCAACTCGGTATCCTTCATTGGATTGATATTCAACTACACCAAACATTGAATTGAGGAAAATGTATTAAATATATCCATATATATATATATCAAACAAATTGCAATAATGTTAAACCCCTGAAAAACAGAACAAAGATTACCGAACAATTTGATCTTGGAGATGGCCGAGGAACATTATCTTCTACATGAACTTCCTTCTTCTTAGCTTCCTCCTTTTGTATGCTCAACTAAGCATCACCAAAATTTTCAATCAAAATTTACTCTTTTACAACACAAAAAGCAATAAATTTCACATTTTTTTCCTTCCAAGTGATCATGTTAACTGCTACTCAAAAATCAGCTTTAGAAAAAAAAAAAAAAAAAAAAAAACAAACAAACAAACAGAATCATTGCTACCGAGAGTAACTGGGAAGAATTACCAAAATAGCATCGATATCATCCTCAGGAGATACTTTTTTGGATTCCCTACGAGCTTTTTTCTCCTCTGCTTTAGCAGTTTTCCGCTCAGTTTTCTCTTTTCCTTTTCCAGGCTTCTTATTTTTCTTCCCCATTTCCCTCCCTCCTTCTGCTGCTCGAAAAGATTTGGGCGGCTTGCTCTTACGGCGCAATGAAAGCAACCCAACTTCACATTACGAAGAAGTTAATGAACAGAAAAGTGTATATACATATTACATAACCAAGGATAAAAATGTCAATTCAACATCACCTTCACTTGTCACTAAAGTGCACATGAGGCGCACGTTAGTATGAGCCAAAAACCATGAATAATAAATAAACCCTCTTTTTCCAATTTTTCTTCATTTCAAAAACCCATTTGTCCCCGCCACATTCATCATTACCGCTCTCAGTCCCAAAGTGAAAAAGGGTAACTCCATTTCCTTTCCACCTCAAATTCACTCGTAGATCCATCCAAAAACCCTAGAATTTAGAATTCATTTTTCCTTTTCTCTGCTCAATTGCTGAAGAAAAAGCAAAAAAAAAAAAAAAAAAAGAACAAGTTGAAACATGCCGAGGGAAATTATCACTCTCCAAGTAGGTCAATGCGGGAACCAGATCGGTATGGAGTTCTGGAAACAGCTTTGCCTTGAACATGGGATTAGTAAAGATGGAATTCTTGAAGATTTTGCTACTCAGGTGCACACTCCTCTTCCTTTGCCATATATAAGTAAATTTTTTATTTTTAGTGCTTGTTTGGATTTTGTATGTGGATTGAGTATAGATGTTCTGAGAAGTAAAGGGATTATAGAAGTGACGGTTGCTTTTGAGTTTGAGTGAAGATAATAGTGCTGGAGTTGGAAGATTTCGTATATTATTCCTTTGGATGTAAAAACTTTTTGGGTTTAATATTTAGTTAGGTTAGGCTTAAAAAGATGTGAGTTTGTAAAGTTTCAAAATTGGAGGGTAGAAATTTAGTTAGGACTGTTCTGAAGCGTGGATTGATTTTCTAGTGAATTCAAGTACAGATGAAATTACAATGGGAAAAAAAATGAAAAAAAAAATAAAAAAGGAAGATTTACTAAGGTAAGGAAGATGACCGTAGTCAGAGTTCATGGAAGGAATTATACTGTTATTCTTGCACTTTATTACTTAATTTGATTTACTTGTCACAGAACTTCATAATTTTATTTTTTTTTGGGGGGCTTTGAGCTCAAGTAATGTGATTTCTTTTCAAGGATTTGACTGAAATTAAAAATATAAAATTGCAAAAACTGAGACTTTATTTACGACTATCTGGAATAAGTAAAATCTGTAATAATTGGCTTGTAAGCAAACCAAGAAAAAGAATGGACATAATGTAGAAAATTTAAGTGTGCGTATAAGTTAGTGTTGTATTTTTCTTCTTTATAAATTTTAGTGACTTTTCTAAATAAAGGTATGAGCAAGTATGAGAAATTTAACAACAAATAGATGTTATAATGATGTTGGTTGGAATTTTGGCATGAAAAGTCACAGAGGTTAAAACACTCATTGAATTATGGTTGAGCTTCTCTTCACTTTTGCTCTACTGTAAATTTCTTCTGTTGAAAGGTCCATATTCACGCATACATGGTCATGTTGCTGTATGTGCTATATATGAATGACAGCCGTCAGTTTGTTTCATTCCATAGCTTTATTGCCTTATTTTACTTTCTGGAGTTTGTTTTCTATTCGGAATGCTATGTTTGTCATCATTGCTTTGAGATCATTGATATGTGCAGGGAGGTGATAGAAAAGATGTGTTCTTCTATCAAGCTGATGATCAGCACTACATCCCAAGAGCTTTGCTGATGGACTTAGAGCCCAGGGTGATTAACGGTATTCAAAATGGGGAATACAGGAATCTATATAATCATGAAAATGTTTTTATAGCTAACCATGGTGGGGGTGCTGGAAATAACTGGGCAAGCGGTTATCATCAGGTTACTAATGGTCTTAGTCCTCCTTGATTTTACTAAGTGTTTGTTCCTATTTTCTGGATTACTGAATAATTAAATTCAATTGAATTAAGTTTCTAGTTCCTTGAGCTTAAGTTCAACTTCTGTCTCTGGAGATTGAAATTAACTTGATCGTGCTTCATTGTCTAAAGTTTGTTGAATCTTGATTCCCTTGTCGACTCAGCTCCAGTTCAACTGTATTGTCTTTTAAGTTTGCTTTTTCTTGAATTTGAGCTAAACCTCTTTTACTTAGACTACTTTTCCTACCTGACAAATCCACATTGCTACCATTTATATTTATTTCACTATATTTGTCAAAGAGGTAGTACTCAATTAAGATTCAAAAGCTCATTAGTTGTGTACATGTCAGAGCAAATTGGATTCAGTTCAACATTTGAGCTCAACTTTGGCTGAGTCTACTGACTATAAGAAAACTAACCTCTTTTAAAGTCCCTGAGTTTTTTTTTTTTTTTTTTTGAATAAGCTATAAGTGGTAATCTTCATAAGATGCCCAACTTTGATTCTGATTTCCCACTAAATGTTCTTTTAAATTGTCTAGCCATATTCAAGTTAGATGAATGTTTATTTCTTTAATCATTTTTACTATTAGTTCCTTTATGAAATCATTAGGTTCTCAATTGTGTTATATTAGCTCATATCAGTTTTGATAGTCTAGCTGACCATCATGTAGATTGTGCAAAGAAGCAAAATACTTTTTCCATTGACAATTTCTAGAAGTTGTGTTCTGTTATATGGATTTCTCACTTATCAAGAGTGCTTTAAAAGCTTTGTATATTTGGACTTATTTAAACTTTGACCAACTCTTTTACTTATTTAAAAATTAAATTTTCAAGTGTATTAATTAAATTTTTAATATTTAACTATAGAAATTTCATATTTAAATTTTAAAATTTAAAAAATACATCTAATTTAGTTTCCTGCCGAAATCAAAATATAATTTTTTAGAAAAGGGAAAAAAAAAAAAATGTTTGTCCAAACAGACCCTAGATGTTTCATTTGTTTAACACTGTAACCTTCACAATTTCAATCTTTATATAAGGTGTTTTGGTTAGTTTTCTTGTATTTCATTGTAATAATATCTGCCACTAGCACCTTTATGTAGTTTTTAATTCGATTTTGTGGTTTTCAGTTCTGATCTATTGTCCATTGATGACCTATGCTATTTCTTTTTTTGCTAATCGCAACTTCAATGGTGCAAGTAATGGTAAAATTAGAACTGAGAATGCAATTTTTTTTTTTTTGGCTGATATAATCTTTTAGAATAATCAGTTTTCATTATGAGAAAGTACTATGTGATCAGCAGTTGTAGTTTGTTGTCTGTTCTTAGAAGATGCCAAATAATCTGTTTTTTTTTTTTTTTTTTTCTCTTTCTTTCTTCTTTTTAAGATTTGTAATGGTTATGTCTGGTACTGACTCATTTTTCTTCAGATTCTGAATATAACTTTCCTCTTCAAAAGGCTGAAAACAACATGGATATGGTCACCTAAACTCATTCTATTAAAGCCTTACCACATGGCCATACTTACCTGTTTCCTTAGTTATGCTCTATCTATAGTTTTTATTTTGTTGGTTTCTAAGGTTAAGATAATTATGACTTTAGTCTGTGTAATATGTTTTTCTTGGCATAATTTGTGAAATTGTGGTATTTGATCAGGGTAAGCAATATGAGGAGGACCTAATGGATATGATTGATAGAGAGGCAGATGGAAGTGATAGCCTTGAGGGCTTTGTTCTATGCCATTCAATTGCTGGTGGAACAGGCTCAGGTTTGCTCCTTTCACTATGTCTGAAAAGAAGTATTGTGATCTATATTTATTTTCTGACTGGTTGTAACTTCATTACCTCCATGTTTCCTTATTACATCAAATACTCTAAGCCTTTCCTTGACATATATAGTGATTTCTTTTAGAATTATTCATCTGTAGTAAAAATGATAGTGTTGTAGTGATATATCCAACTGTTTGGGTATCTGCTATTCTGACTAAATGCAGCAAAATCATAATAAGTTGAGGTGAATAGGTGATATGATAGAATTTGAATATTTGCTTGGAGGCTAAATATTGGCCACTATTTGCCTGTTGTAATGTAGGTATGGGTTCATATCTGTTGGAAACTTTGAATGATCGCTACAGCAAAAAACTTGTTCAGACGTATAGTGTTTTTCCTAATCAGAACGAGACGAGTGACGTGGTGGTGCAGCCTTACAACTCCCTTTTGACACTTAAGCGACTGACACTTAACGCTGATTGTGTTGTTGTTCTTGACAATACTGCACTTAACAGAATTGCTGTGGAACGACTCCATATTACGACTCCTACTTTTGCCCAAACAAACTCTTTAGTTTCTACTGTGATGTCAGCCAGTACAACTACATTGCGATATCCAGGGTATATGAACAATGACTTGGTTGGCCTCCTTGCTTCTCTAATTCCAACACCTAGATGTCATTTCCTTATGACAGGATATACACCACTAACAGTTGAACGCCAGGTTAGATTTCTCTCTTCATTTTTTTATGCTTTTCCGAATATAGTTCCCTTGGACTCTAATGTCCTTCTCAATTTCTTTTTCAAGGGGAGGTGATATGTTTTTTGGGGCAGGTTGAGAAAAGAATACGTACATGTGGATTAGTTTGAAGTATATTGCTTAGCTGTGTATATTAGTGTTTTTATCCTCACATCAGAACTTGGGAAAAATAACTTCTTGTTTGTATGACAAATAAAGATTTGTAGCTAGTCTTGGTTTTATGGTGGCATGGCTACTGCAAAAGGGCTTACCACCTATTGGTTTAGGCGTCTCATAGAGAATAGAGTTAGTTTTACATAAGAAAAAGAAAAAAGAATATGGCACTTGGGTTGTCAAGTCTTGGCTATTTTCTTGCAAATTATAATTGTTTTGGGGTCATTTATGAGGAGGATCTTGTCTCTCAAAATTTCACTAATTTATCATTTTGTTTCTCTTTTTCTTTTCTCAAAATAGGAACATAAGAATTGAGAGGATATGATAATGGTGGTTAGGGGGAGGAAAGAAGCAGAATAAGATGAGAGAGGAGGTAAAAGGAAGCTGTGGGATGGCAGTTGTGCAGTGGATGGACCTGGATTGACATTGTGTCAAGTCAGGAGAATATAATAGGATAGCTGTGATTGTAATTAATCTTAGTGGTGGCTACCTCAGCAATAGAGTCCTGTCATGATGGCATGGTAGCCTGAGTTGAACAATGTAGATGGGTGTAGTGGGGAGTGCTGATTGTAAAGAGAGATGGAGAGCAAGTGGGTGGTAAGGGTGACAGTTGACATTGTTGGCACTGGAACAGTGAGAGAAGAAACTAGGGAAGATACCGTTGCGTGTATCAAGCAAACAGTTAAAAAAATCCATGTCTAAGTGATGGAAGTGTTCTTCTTTCCTCAATTCTAAAGTAGGACTAATCCATGAACTTAAATATCTAATGTTAGAACAAGTTGATGGGATCCCCCGTTTCTACTGTTAGGGGTCCATATTAGGCACTTTCCAAACAGGATTCTTGAAGATTTGGGCACATTCTGTATTATTTTTAGAATATTATGTTTCCATTTTAGTTATATTTGTTTAGATTCATATCTAACTAATTAGGTATGCTATTTTCTACTATAGTTGCAATGTAATTAGTTAATCTAGTTAGGGCTAGGGTCTGTTATTGTTCGAAGCCTGTTTAAGTGGCTGTTTTGGTATGATAAAGAGGATGGGGAAAGCAGATTTACCCCTTAACTTGTCTATTCTACTTGAGGTATTCTGAGCTCTCTTTAAGAGCCTGAATGTTTATTAATCATAGGTTCCTTGGGCCTGTGACATGATCCATAAGTAGGACTTGTAACATCTGCATTCCCATGCAATGACATGGGGCACAAGATTGAACACAATGAATGAAATTTCTCTTGCTTTTGGTGCAGAGGGTCCTAAAGGGGGCTTGATTGGGTTGCAGAAAGTTTTGGAAAAGAAAAACATGGGGTGACAATTCTAGTTATTATGATTCTTTCATTTAAAATTTTCTGAATATGAAATTCTGTCCAAGTGAATATATTATCTATCGGAATTTAAAACTTACAATTGGAACTTAAACTCCTATACAAGAATGAAGTCTTAAACTGTCATATCATGTAGTTTATGCAAATTGTCTATGTAGTTTTGTGAATTTGCAGGAGAAAAAGGCGAAGGAATAAGAATTAGCATTGTAACGTTGCACTTAAATTTCTTTTACAGGCCAATGTAATTCGCAAAACAACCGTGTTAGATGTGATGAGAAGACTTCTTCAAGTAAGAATAGATGTCCTTATTAGCTGTTTCTCTTGGAGAACTTGAATATTTACTTGTAATCCTCTGTATTGCAGACTAAGAACATTATGGTTTCTTCTTGTGCTCGGACTAAAGAGGCTAGTCGGGCAAAATACATCTCCATACTAAACATTATTCAAGGAGAAGTAGATCCTACTCAGGTAATTGTAATCCATTGTTCAACTAGAATTCTTGAATGAGAAAATGCTTTAAGGAATCACTCAAGAGTACTTAATACATTTGAGTTGCAAAGTCAATTTTATTATGGTTGCAAATAGTCTCAGGGTTATCAAGTTTTACACAATTCAAAATCTCAAATGTTATCTCAAAAATTCTTAATGGCTTGTCATGTATCGTCTCTCATCTCAATTGAGTTAACTGCATTAGTTGCTTGCTCAGTGTTTATGTTGTGTTACTAGCTTTATTAATTTTATTTTATTTTATTTTCTCTTGAATGTAGTTGAATTTTGGTTTTCTTATGTACTTGAATGATGCCCTTGGAAAAAAGTGCATGTATATTTCTCAAGTTGTAGTTTATACCTGTGATGCAGTTCTGCTTAACTTAAACTGCCTTATAATACTTTCATATTTCAATTTTAGGTTCATGAAAGTCTGCAGAGGATACGTGAAAGAAAGCTTGTTAATTTTATTGAGTGGGGCCCCGCAAGCATTCAGGCATTTTTTCCTACCATATTAAGTATAGATTTTGAGTTTTTTCTTCTATTTGTTAAAGTTAGTAAGACCCCCCAGTTTTTATTTGTTTTTTTTGCAATAGGTTGCTCTATCAAGAAAATCTCCTTATGTTCAGACTGCTCACAGGGTAAGATTTTTTGACATTCTCTGCAGGATGTCTAAATGAATGAACTTTATTTACTCAACATTATTACTTCCACTGTGAAATCCTTTAGAATTTTACTCTTAGTGGGTTTACATAAAGTTGCTGAAAATTTCTTCTGTGAAGATTGAGTTAGAAGTTTATGGATCAACGTACTTTCTGCATTCTTAGGTGAGTGGTTTGATGCTAGCTAGTCATACTGGCATCCGCCACCTATTCTCCAAGTGTTTGAGCCAGTATGAGAAACTGAGGAAGAGACAAGCCTTTCTCGACAATTATAGGAATCACCCGATGTTTGCTGTAAGTTGCTATCTTGGTTAAACCTTTGTTTGCTTTTGTGCCAATTTCAAATTAAAGATTTATTGGTAGTGGGTATTATGGCTTTTCAGTTGCTGTTCCAAGAAAGAAACTAATTTGCAGCATATGGTTTGGTCAGCTGAGAAATATCTCACATGAAAATTTTCTTCCTCAAATCAAAATTCCAAGGCAGAGCTTTTCAAAGATAATCAGAAGCCAGCATGAAATCAACAATAGACTAAAAATGGAACTAATCTTTAAGATGCTTCGTGTTTCTTTTCACCTCTTTAATTGATTTTTTTTAATGACTCTCCCAGTAGATTGTTATTTGTCAAATTTTCTTGAAAATGCAGACCTTTGAGCTTTGATTGTTCCAAGACTCCCAACGAAAATGCTAAGTTATACAAACTGCTATGAAGGCGATGCCCCATCACCTTATGATAGAAGTTTGCTGATCTGAATGAAGTTACCCTTAACAACTTGAAAACCCACCCTGTAGTTCATACTTTAGTTGGTGTCTGCCTTGACAGTTGCATTAGCAAGCTATAATATATTCAGACTGAGATTAGTGGCAGCTATATTGTTTATGCTACTAGGGTTGGGAACCTTTTTATGAATTTGCTGAAGGTTAATGAATCTCTGTGTGGCTTGACGTATGGGATCCAATGTAACGAATTTCACCTGGATATGCTAAAATGAACGAGTTCCTAGTTTATCGACACTGAAAGTTCCTCACAGATTTAATTTTGTTGGTTCAAATACTACTTACACTAGGATATTCTTCGACTTAAAAGCTGTTAGAATTTTTTTATACATGAGTCCTGTTTTTCATTTTTAATTTCACGAGAGATATTCTATTGAATAGAACTATCGACATATTGAACTGTTATCCTTTTACCTAATTTTAACTGTTATTGTTTCATGTTAACATTTTGATATTATTATGATAAAAAAAAAATTGCATGCGGGTAAAGCTCTATTTATGAAAGAGTACTCCATGGATTTTAACTCTTTTAGCTACATTCTTCTGTATAAAGTTTGTTATTCTGCAGTTTGCCTTTAAAAAGTTACTTGATGCTTGCTATATTTGTCTACCTGACTTACACATTGAGAAATATATATGGGCAGGACAATGATCTATCAGAATTTGATGAATCTAGAGATATAATTGAGAGTCTTGTTGATGAGTACAAGGCTTGTGAATCTCCAGATTATATCAAGTGGGGAATGGAGGTAAGTTCTGCAAAATAAATTATAACAAGTGTCTGACTTATCTTTTCTTTAGATCCTAATTCTTACCGGTGTGTTCTTCTGCTGCTGTCTAGGATCCAGAACACATCCTTACCGGAGAAGGAAATGCTGCCGGAACAATTAGCAGTGTGAATTAAAATAAAGTATATTAGAGGTATTATTATTATTATTATTGTTCACATATATGGCCTTGTGGGTGAAATTCTGTCTAGTAATTGTTTCTCTTTACGGGTTATTGTATATGCTCAGTGGTTTAGGATTGAGGTTGCCAGTTGACTTACCAAAATAACCTACCTACCTACCAAATACACAAATTATTTGTCAATTTAGCATCTTTTTACCATTCATTACTTTATATGATTATTATTGTCGTCTATTTGTATGTATATTTATGGGGTTATTATTTCTAACAAAATGAAACTTTAAATACAAATGAATGTTGTAGGTCTATGAATCTACCTACTATGTTTTTTTTTTTTTTTTCCTTCTTCAATAAGTCTTAATTATAAACAATAGTTTTAAGTTCATGTTTATATTTAGACTAATTTTTATTCGAGATAGACAAGTTTTTCTCTTTTGAGAGATAAATTTTGGTTCTAAATTTTTATATGACTATATATGGTGAATATGATTTTAAACTTGCGATCTCATTTAAATTAGAAGGTGATTTTATTCCCATGATTTGGAATTTCTACAATGGTTTGGAAAGAGCTGCGGATTACCTTATAAATACGCAAAGTCCATTGTAAATATTGTATTGATGTGTGTTTTGGTGAAAATATTTTAATTGATATTATTTAAAAGATATCGAGAGAAAAATATCAATAAAATAAATAAATATTATATTAATTTCCTAATGGGAAGAAATATTCATAAAATAATTTTAATTAATCACCCAAAATTTCGGTAATTATCACATTTCTATCTTCTCCATTATCTCATTTACTCGTTAGACCACGCGCCATATTATTTTTAAATTCAAGATAGAAGGGATTTCTTAAAAATAAAAATAATTTTCTCAGTTTTATCTGAGAATATTATCTTTACCAACAATAACTTTGAAATTTAAACCATAAGTTAAATTATTGATAATAGATAAAATTAAAATATATACAAAACACTTACATCCGATAAATTTAATAGAAAGATTTTTTTTTTTAATTAATGCAAAAATAAAAATAAAAATAAAAAAAATAATCGAGCAAGCAAATTTATAATACGCTTTGCTTCGATAAAATAAAATAAAAAAGAAAATTTGCAGATAAAATCTAACTAATTAATCTACCCTCTGTCTCATTCTGTAGAACAAACCTTGGGTTTTGATTTTGTAGAGCGTCACTAAGAGAAGAATCAAAAACACCATGGCAAAGCATGGTTGGATGCCGCCGATCGGAAAATTAAATAATGCATAGATCACAATTCCGATCGAATATATATTCAAAAACGCCAACGAATACACCATCGCTAATTTCAAGTAAGTACGCAAACAATTCCACCATGTCTTCACCTTCACCACCACCTTTGTTGATCCATCACGTCGATGATGCACTTTTGTTTCTTCTTCATCCATAGGGTATATATATAGAGAGTACCGTACCTATTACATAATTAACAAAGAATAAGAGAGTTTTAGTATATATATATACACGTGTAAGGATTTATATAGGAAAAAAAATTTATATAGAAAAATTAGGATGTTATATAGTCAAATTTAAAAATTTATAGATGAAAAAAGGGATATATGATATTTTTACCAGAAATATTATAAAATAGATAAATGTGATATTTGTTGTGTTATATTTATTCTTTTTAATGTATAATTCTTTTATATGTTTGAGTGTTTTAAGAGGTTCTATTATTTAGAATAGAATTATATAAAAAGGAATTTTAGCTAAGTTAAAAAGTCTAATTATTTCAGTTTAATTTAATTTAATTTAATTTTTTTTTTAAATAAAGGTGACAATATCGGACCACAACACGAAATTAGTAGATTAGATTAAGATTGAGGATAAATGAGTTTGAATTAGAATGGATGGATATGGACCTATTTAATGATAATTATACTTAGATTGTAAATGGGTTAAACTTACATAACTTGTTTCCAACCATTAGGGCCCAACAGAACATAATTAGTCTAAACTCAGATCAATCAGTAAACTATAGATGTGGCTTCCACAATCACTTATTTGGTGTTGTACCAAAAGGAATATTCCGATCAAGGGCCATACTTATATCTCATGTACACTTATTATATGGGTTGGGTGTATCACAGCAAGTGGTAAAATATATTATGACTATTATACTGTATTCCTCTATCATGCCTAACTATTCCATGAATGAATTAAAATTAACTTAATTTATAATTTTAGATTTAACATTTACAAATCAATAAATCATTAACTGTTTAGAGTTTTATTATAAAAGTGACTCAATAAATTAATATATTAAATTTATTATTATTATTATTAATTTGACTATTATAAAATTTTGAATTTGCATATATAATAAAAAAATATCTTTTAAGTAAGAAAGTCCTTTAGATAAAAAAAAATATTTTGGAAAAAAGAATTTCTCTAATTAGTATTATGAAATAAGAAAATTTTTTAGGAAAGATATTCTGAGAGAAGTGAGTTTGAGGAAAATAAGGTGCTCATAGTACCAAATATTTTAAAAGATTTAAAATATTTATTAATACCATATTTTTATTTTTTATTTTGTTAAGAATATAACTTTTAAAATTTATTTGTGTAGAGCACATATATATATATATATATATATACATTTATATATGCAATAATAACAAAATAATTCAAAATTTTCATATATTAGATAGCTTAAAAAAATTAAGAAATGATTCAATACATTTAAATTAATAATTTAAGCCAATGAATAATTAATAAATTTAAACAAAATTTTTTCTAACAAATATAATTTGTAAATATAATACAATTTTTCTTAAATACCAATTATATTTAATATAATAACTTATCAAATATCAATCAACAAGTTTTATTTTAAAAATAATAAAAATTTATTATGTAATTGTTACGTATATATTTAAATTAATAAAAATAAACTTTAATAATAAAAAAAGGATTTTAAACCATATTTTTATATATACAAATAAAATAACAAATAAATTAAAATTTTTTATTTTTACATATAAAAAAAATCATAGTTAAAAAATAAAACTAAAAGTTATTCTTGTTAAATTAAATTTTTACGTGTCAAAGAAAAGTTACGTAAAATATTTCGATTGGTTTGCTGCACAATTTAAGCAGATATTGTATAATAAAATTTTCTCGAAGTACAAAATTTAGTGTTTAGTGTAGGGATTATGAATTTTAGTTTATCGTTTAAGATTTTAGATTAAGAGTTTTAGAACCTTTTGTATTATTTTAAAAATTATGTATTGATGTTTTTTATATTAAAATAAATTTTTATATTTAATTTTATATAGTTAAGGAGTAAATTATCAATTATTTTAAAGATAATATTAAAATTTTACATCTAATTATATTTTATTGGTATATTTAATTCTTTGGGTATGCTTAAAATTACTTATCTCGTTTATTTAATAAACATATTACATTAGTTTTTTTTTTTTTTTTTTTTTTTTTTTTAATTTTAGTTCAATTTCTTTCTAATCATTTTCTTTCTAAGTTGGTTGATGTTAGTAAACAATTATATTTTAATATCGAAAATGATTTTCAATTTATTTAAATTATTTACAAATTTGAAGTCCATTCAAATTCTAATTATCAAAACTATCAAGTATCATAAAAACATATGACCCTTCATTACTGTATCAAATTTGTAAATTATATTTCATTAAAAGATGAATATATAAAATTATACTGACATAATAGTATAAAATATTAAGGTTAAATTGGGTGAAAAAAAATTGTATAAAGAACAACTAATTTAGTTGTGTTATATATATGTATATATATAGGAAATTAGGTCATTTTAGTCATCATATTATTATCGTTAAGACAAATGGGTCTTTATATTTATTTTTTAGACAATTGGATCCCATTTTATTTTTAATTGAACAAAGGGGGTCTTTCTAACAAAATTTTCATTAATTTTTAAGTATTGAAATTCATGTGTCAAGCATATGTATGTCTCATAAAGGGCATTTATATCATTTACAATCTAAGTAACCTATTCACATATTAATGAAACTCTCATTTTTTTTTTTACTTTTATCCAATTTTTTAATTTCTTCTATTTTTGATTTTTTTTTTCTTCTAAAATAGTTTTATTGGATGAAATGAGATTTTATTAATATTTTAGTTAGTTAATGGACTGTAAATGAAAAAAATGTTCTTCATGGGATATATACGTGCTTAAAACATTAATTTCAGTAGCTTAAAGTTATCAAAATTTCATTGGAAGGACCTTTTTGTCCAATTAAAAATAAATTGGGGATTTAATTGTCTAAAAAATAAAAATAGAGATCACTTTATTCATATGATAATAATATAGAGTCTAAAACAGTCAATTTTATTATATATATATATAAGTTTTTATGACGTAAATTATTGTCCAAAAATATTTATAATATCATTTATTCATGTAATTGTGTTAAATTATTAATTATTTAATAAAATAATTAATTTTAAGTACATATATAAATCTATATCAATTATCTAAAAAAAATTTGGATATTTTACTCTTTAAATTATTTTTATTTCAAATAAATAGGTTCTTTTTTTTTTTCAATTGAATTTTTATATTTTTATCACTTAGCGCATAGAATCTTTATATTTTATTTTTAATTAATCTTAAATTAATTTTATTTAACTAAAATAATATATTAAAATTGTTTTAAAAATAATATATTGCACGTCTAATATATTAATATTTTTTAGAGCGTTGACCACCTATGATCATGAATTCAGATAAAGAAAGAATCTGTATTGCCTTCTTTTACAATCCCATGAGTGATTTACTCATTGGACTAGCAATGGAGCTTGTGACACCTGACCGGCCGGCAATGTATTCTGCCATGACTTTTAATGATTATAGGCTTTGTTTGGTGTACGGGATATTCTGAATGAATACTAATTATAAGTGATATTTTTAATTAAGTTATATCCATATTCAAACTAAATTCCATTCAAGTCTAATAGGTCATTTTTAAAATATAAATTTTAACCTCCAAATTTAAATTAGGCGATTATATACGTAAATACAATTTTAAACCCGCACCAAAATTCCAAAAAGAAAATCCCAGTTGGGAGAATCTCAAAAAGACGTCCACATAATCAAATCAATGATCATTTATTTATGCAAATGAATAAAAATAAGATTCTATTTAGGGATGAAAAATAAGATTCTATTTAGGGATGGTAATGGGGTTTTTGATTAAAATGGTCCTCTCTTTGGTAAACGCATAGTGAATGACTCAACTTTTAAAACTTGTATAAAAATGGCTTTAACGTGTATAAGATTCGCGATATAAAATCTATAACGCACATGAAAGACGTGATATAGATTGAAGTCTATAACGAGTACTGAATATGCGATATAGAAGCCTATAACACGTATGAAATACGCGATATAAAGCGACGTGAAATTAGGTGAAATTTATTCTGCTCTATATCGCGTATGAC
>JAXGGT010000002.1:6784649-6803227 GCA_035583425.1 Marsdenia floribunda
CACCAAAGTCATAAATATTAGGGATCAAATTCACCAATGATCGAAAGATTGAGGACCAAATCTGCAAATTTTCCTAATAGAATCCATCAAAAAGGACTTTGTTGTCCAATCGTAAAATAGTTTGGGACCTTAAAAGTTAAAAAAAAAAAAGAACTTTTAGGACTAAAGTTACCAAAAATAAATTTGTTTGGGATTAAATCCACAAATTATTCAAACTCCAAGTGTTACTAATTTAAATTATAATATTTATATATTATATATAAATTATTTTATTTTAATATTTTATGTTGAAATTCAAATTGAAACTCAAATTCATTTAAAAATTAAATAAGCAAAACAATTTTTGAATTATAGAAATAATCTCTTTTTAGAGAAAAATTCTCTCTATACATAAAATTAAACTTAAGACAGAATCAAACACTTACCATATGGACATGGAGTTGATGGATAATATATATATATATATATATATATATATTTTAAGGAGTTGGATGGAAGTCGATTCACCCCCCCTTAAGTCTTCCCAAATTACTACTGCTATTCATCTTTCAGAAAATGCTCCTCTCGATGAAACAGAACCACGTTATATTACCAGTACTTCCAATTCCTCTAGAGTTTTTACCCAAAGATTGGGTAAATTTTAAAAAACTTTTCAATTTTATAAGTATAAATATTTAAATAAAATATAAATTAGGATAAATCGTCAATTTAGTCCTTTAAGTTTATGTTTTGATTTATTATGGTCTCTCATAAATTTAATTTTGTCTAAAGTAGTCCTTTAAGAATTTTTGACTTAACCAAAGTGGTCATTTGACTGTCAACATCCAAATATTTCATTAATTTCTTTTAATCAATCACCAATTTAGTCCCTTAAGTTTATATTTGTTCTGATATGGTCCCTCATATTTAATTTTGTCCAAAATAGTCCCTTAAAAATTTTTGAATTAATCAAAGTGGTCTTTTAACCGTTAACATCCAAATATTCCATTAACTTCCTTCCTTTGTGTATGCTTTTAGAGATAGAATATTTTTGTAGTTTTACACCCCTTCTATCCCATTAAAAAATTAATTTTTTTTTCCTCTTTAATTTTGAACAAAAACCTAAACCTAAAGATATCAAAATTTCTTCCTCATTCCTATTCTTCCCATTCTCTACAATTCTTGCTACCTTCTTCCTTCGCATTTTGAACAGAAAATCGAAGAGCCGAAGGAGAGTATGAGAAATCAAAGATCAAAAGGAAAAAACCCACGTTGATACTCCCCTTCTAAAATTTAATGATTGTTTTGATATTAATAGTCTTAATCTTGTGGTAAATCTATTTCTAGATTTCCAAAAATAAACAAAACTCGCGTTTTGTTGTAAAAAAAAAAAAAAAAATTCATTCAAATCTTCCATTGTTTTCCCTCAAATTTGATGTTCTCTCTTCACAAAGTCAAAAGAAAATTGGAGACAATCGAAACCAGGGAAAAGAAAGATTTAACTGTTTTCAGTAGATCATGGTTTGGCTCTACTGGAGCTTTGTGGTGAGGAAAAAAATAGTTGTAATTGCGGATTGTTTTAGTTTGCTAAAATAGAGGTTGAAGTTAGTAGTGTATTTTTATGTTTTTTGGTAAATTTAGGTAGCAAAAGGATCAATTTTGATGGGTTTGAGTTAGGGTTTTTGTACAAAATTAAAGAGGAAAATTGAAAAAGAAAAAATGACTAATTTTTAAATGGTATAGTGGGGGTGTAAAAGGACAAAAATTACCCCATCTCAAAAAGTATGTGCAAAGGAAAATTAACAGAATATTTGGATGTTAATAATCAAAGAACCACTTTGATTAATTCAAAAATTTTTAAGGTACTACTTTGGACAAAATTAAATATGAAAGACCATATCAGAGCAAACATAAACTTATGAGACTAAATTAGTGACTCATCAAAAGAAGTTAACGGAATATTTGGATGTTAACAGTCAAATGACCACTTTGGTTAATTCGAAAATTTTTAAGAGACTATTTTGAATAAAATTAAACATGAGGAACCATAACAGATCAAAACATAAATTTAAGAGACTAAATTGGCTATTTATCCTATAAATTATAATTATACGTAAATTAATATACTATAATATTATTTCAATTTAAATGTTGTTTAATTAAAAAATTATAGAATATAAAATAATATATCATAAAAAAATAAATATTTTTACGTAGTTTTTTTTTTTTTTTTTTTAAGAAAGCTGAACAAATGTTACAAATATTTGTAAAAATAAAATAAATATAAACTTTATATAAATATTTGTTTAAAAAAAATATTTTAATTAATTATTATCAATTAATTTGCTTTAATAACAATTTTGGCCTAATTTTTTCCAGAAATTATTTTTATCTAAATAACTAAGAGCTTTAAGAATGCTTAAACCCCAAAATATATACAAGAATTGAATCGAGTATACATACAAATCAAAATTAATTAAGTCTTATTTTCTTATTATTATTATTATTTTAGGAGATTATTGTCTTATTTAATATCAAAAATCATCATAAATAAATTAAATGAATTAATATATTTTTAAAAATATATATATATATATATTATCACATACATTTGTTTTAAAGATATTATGTAGATATGGCATAATTACTTTTCATAATTAAAGGTGTATTTAGATTATCATTTAATATATAGATTTTATAAAAATAAAATGATGAGTTTTGTAAAAGAATATTTTATTTTTTAATAAAAATGTTGTGAGAAGGATTTTTCACTTATTAGTAAAAATATAAATAAAAATGCAAATGGACGAAAATCAATATAACAAATAATTTATATTAATATGAATAATATAAACTTTGAAAGGAAGAATCTGATATAACAAAGTTTCGCTATTTCTAAAATATTTTTTTCAACTATCTCTTTCTCTTCTATTTATAGAAAAAGAGGTGACAAAGGTGAATGAATTTGATTAGTCAATAATTCTTTGGTGGTGATGTGACTCTTTTTAATTGGTCGAGACACTCCTTTACTTCTCATTAATTGATCTTGTCATCTTTGTCATGCATCATTATGTGACTCGTCATAATAAAAAATAATTAGGTTAAATTTTATTTACTACATAATTAATCTTAAATTACTTTTATAAATTTTTAATATCTACAAATATATAATATTATTTTATTAATTTTAGATACATATTTTAGTATTATACTAATTTTTTTTTTTCATTTGAACTGAAATAGTATTTGGGAACATGATTAAGCGCTAAGGAACAAATTATAATATTTATATATTATATAAAATTTATTATATATTAATATTTTATTATTTAAATTTAAATTTTTATATTTTTTAAAATATAATTCGAATTTGAGTTTAAACTCAAACTCAAACTAGTTTAAAAATTAAACGAGTCGAACCTAAATATTTTTAAGTTATACCAATAAATAATCAAACGAATTCAAATAAGATTTTAGGTTTAAAACATTAATCGAGTCTAATCGAACGTATTCGAACATGTTCGAAAATTAAATAAACCAACCTCAAACATCTTAATGTTCAGTTCAATTCGATTAGAGTTTAGAATTTATAACTCTACATATTAATAGTAAACAATTCCGTATTTTAATAGAATATTTATTGGGAAACAAATTTTGATCACTCGATTTTAATTAAATTAAAGTAATTTTCAAATCTAAACTCAAAACTTTTATTTAACAAACAAGTTAGAGATATGTAAATAAAGAGAACCGCACCACTAAGAATGACGTTGTTATCTCTTTGCCTACTTATTGACTTGAAGTCGCTGGTGCATTTATTTCCACTGTGGCATTGCATTTATTTATTTATTTATTTATTTTGATAGTTGTGGCATTGCATTTATATTTGATCGTACTTGTGATCTCTGCATTATTTGAGTTACCTGCCCACGCGTGCTTTGCTATAGTGTTTTTGACTCTTTCCTTCTTGTGTCGGTATACCAAACCATGTTTTTGATCTACAAAAACAGAATAGGCCGTAAATTGACTTTGTCAGCAGAAATTTGGTAGATTTAGGGTCTGTTTGGATTTCCAGTACATTTAAAAACAAAAAAAAAATTTGTATTTTTAAGATAAATTTTCATTCAAATTAAACATTATTTGTAATTTTTTTAATTAAATTTTATGTTTAAAAAAGGGGAGTTAAATATATATATTTTATAGGTGTAATAATTGTGTGTGTAAGAGAATATTTGTTTTGAGAAAAGTGTGTAAGAGTGATTTTATTATTAATATATATTTTTAAATAAAATGGGGTATACAAAATTTATAACTGTATTTTTGGGAATAAACTTATTTTGAAAAAAAAAAATGATGTCCAAATATACTGGATAATTAGAGAACAAAAAAACTTCACTCAAGTCTAATTGAGTGGAAATTCAAACAAACCCTTAGTTTTTAATTTTTCAATTATTAGTGTAATTAGTTATTTTTTTATTTATTAAATTTTTAATGTATAATAAGTTAGTGTATTTTATAATTTATTTTGAAAGAACTAAATGTATTAACTTATTATATATTAGGAACTTACAACATAAAAATAATAAAAAAAAAAATGAGCAATACTAAAATCATAAATATTTAGAAACTTATTAAATAATAAAAAAAAAAAATCAGCAATACTAAAATCATAAATATTTAGTATCAAATTCCCCCTTTTTTTTTTTTTTTTTTTTTGATTTCTCTTTTCCTTCGTTGCAGCAAAACCCTATTTGCTTGCGTGCTCCATATATATATATATATATATATATATTATCTATTTTAAATAAGTTTTTTTTTTTTTTGAACTACAGAAGGTGAACAGGCCGTATATTGACTTTGTCTACGCAAAGTTTCTCTTCTCTTTTCCTTCGTTGTAGCAAAATCATATTTGCTTACATACTCAATTATTTATCTATTTTAAATAATTTTTAATTTTTTCAAAAAAAAATTATAAAAATATTGATTTGAGAGAGGTTAATATTAATTTTTGAATTTAATTAAATTGAGACGTATCTTATTTTTTATGGAAAATTTTCTGTGATCTTATAATTATTATTATTTTTTTTTTGAATTTGATTCTAAATAGAATTTGATCTTATAATTATTTTTGTTTTTCAAACTTAGTCTTAAATCTTAAAAAATTAAGAACTTGGTCATATAACTATTTTTGTTTTCGTAACTTGGTCCTTCCAACTAAATTTGTAAAAAATTTTCGGTCATTTAAGTCACATGAGAAGGACATAAAAAAAAAACCACAATTATTTACCTCTTGTTATAAAATGCCCTTATAAAATTGAATATGTACTTTTTACATGATTTAAACGACTGAAAATTTTCACAAATTTGGTTAGAATGACTAAGTTACGAAAATAAAAATAGTTATAGGACCAAGTCCAAAAAATAGGAATAATTATAGGATCAAATTTTTAATTTTGTAAGATTTAAGGCCAAGTTAGAAAAATAAAAAAAAAAAAATGAAAAAAAAGGGAAATTTTCCTATTTTTATTAATACTTTAAATAATATCTTAGAGAATTTTTTTGAGAAATTTTATAATAAGGTCAAATGCACTTAACTGAATTTTTTGGGAATTGGATACTAAATAATACTAAATATATTATATTATATATAATATAATATTATCATATTATATTCTCTATATTAATTATTAATTTAATATATTTAGTATTTTAAACATTATTTTAACATAATTATTATCTTTATTTATAATTATAACAAGTATTTTTCGGGTTTTTTTATTAGAAAAAAATTAAATTTTTTTATTTATTTTCATATTAAAAAATTAAGGTATATTTATTAAGATATTTTCTTTAATAATCATATAATTAATGCTTTATAACTAATATATATTAATCATCCTTGTAGAACAAAATATTGTCAAATGACATTTTTTTTGAGAAATGTCAAATGACATTTTAATTTGTATGATTTTTTTTTTTTTTTTTTTAAAAAAAAAGGAGCAAAAAAATAAATTTATATTATTTTTACACCTATATTATGAATGTTTATTATCTAATATATATTGAAGCGTCAACAACGATTGGTTCATTTATTTAAATGAACCAAATGGCTAAGTGCTGGGCATGAAGTTTATTTAATACATTATTTTGCGAGATCAAAGTCGAACGGACGGGATATTAAAGTTAGACATTCCCTTTTTCTCATTATTGGTCCAGATCTCAAATATTTTTTAAGAAATTAATGAATTCCATTGATATTTTATTATTATTATTAAAGCAAGGTATAAGGTAGTTGAAGACATTAAATGCATGAAAGTCATGTTGTCCCTCTTTCTTTTCTCATCAGCATCAACCTTTAATTTAAAAATGGCTGTCCTTTCCTACCTCATCCCAACGGACAAATGTCGCTTGTCCATCAAAGAGAAAATCTAGTCCCTTTACACGGAAATAAGCTCTCTTACATCTAATGGGAAAGAAAAACTTATTTATCAAGGGTATAAATACAGAGAAGAGGGAGAAGAATAGGTATGTTCACTATTTATCATCTTCTTCTCCAAATTCCTTCCTTGTGAAGAATATTCTGCACCCTAGGATTTCTTCACGTGTAACAGTCGAAACTTTCAGACTCATTCTGATCTTTTGTCTAATTTAATTGTCGAAGAGTCTATCAGAGATATCCTCTTTGTGTAGATCATTTTGCAGGTGTTCTTGGAGCGCAGATTGACTTCTTCATTCTGTATATTTGGAGACTAACCTAATTAAAAACTTTTGTCCCGATAAATATATATAATTTTCAATATTTTATATATTTTATTTTTTTTTAAAAAAAATCTTATTATTATATACGACCGCTTGCAATGATAAGACAATCTTTATAGAAGTGTGCTGGTGGGAATCTTCTCATTCAACTGTAATGGTTGCCCTTCAGGCAGATTGGTTATTTTTACAACGAATGAAGTTACTTTTTTCTTAAAATATATATATACACGACCAACTTAGTAAATAGAAGCAGCCGTATATAATATTAAAATTGGTGGATTTAGTTTTCAGTCTTTCCATCATGAATGTGATTGGTCAATTTTTTTATTTAGTAAATCTCTAATGTATAATAAGCATGTGCTTGGTTCATTTCTTCACAAAATTTGACTTGTCCAAACAATAGATTTTAGATTTTGTGAAGAGATGAACCAAATGTACTAACTTATTATACAATAGAGACCGACTAAAAAAAAAAAAAAAAAAAAGAAAACAGACCAACTACACTAAAGACATGAACATTACGGGCCTAAATTCACCAATTTTTTTTAAAAAATATGCTTTTCTTATGGTACGAGTTCTCATAAAACATTGCCTAAAACATTAATAAAATTAAAACAACTTAATTATTCATTAATGATTTTTCACTTTGATAGGATATAGTTTTCTATCCCCCTGGTAGATGAACACTTCAGGTTCCAATCTGAGCAGGGATTTTTTTTTTTTTCCTTCACACTTTTTATTGCCTACTAATAGACAAGAAATAAAATATCGGAGAGAGTAATTAATAGATAATGGACTAAATAAATAAATAAAAAAAAAAAAAAGAAAAAAGAAAACGATAATGAAGTAAATTATTATTTTAAAAATTATAAAATATAAAATAAAAATATCTATTGCTTTAATTCTACATTTATATATAGGGAGAGAAAAAATTTATTACAAAAAAAAAAAAAAAAAATCATAAAATTAGAATTATTGTCAGTTGTCACAAGTGAAGCTAAGACTGTTATTATCTGAACCTTCTTAACAAAAAAAATTCTAATAATAATAAAATGTTTACTGTAGTTATTGATTTTATTGAAATCAATTTGATTTAAACTTGTTAAAACCATGCTTTCCTACTTTACTGCTTTGTTCTTTCAGCTTCTTTGGCCGATCTTATTACATTTTAATATATTATCTCTTTTTTTTTTTCTTTTTTTTCAAAAAAAAAAAAGACTTGATTGATTTTAAATTCAATTTCCCTTCAAAGTCATGAAAGGTTAAAAAAAAAAAAGAAAAAAAAGAGAGTGCATTGTTTTGTGCCCTGAGGAAAAACAGTAATTCAAGTGCAGTTTCAATACACAGTATCTGTGGTATTACATAGCAGAAATTCATGATGAAAAGGAGACAGAAATCAGTAAGAAAAACTGAAATACATTAATTCTTCTTTTACATTGTCACGAGCAATTCCATATATAGTTCCATTATAAGTATATATAACAACATCATATACCATTGCCAAGGCACTCAAACATATCGCATGAACAGGTGAGGGTGAGCGAAATATACCCTATAAATTGAACGAGTGTATCAGAGATAGCGATCTTAAAATATAAACATCAATCTAAGAGAGAAAGAGTTGGTGAGAATGAGTATGAGAGTGTGAAAAGTCTTGAAATACTTCTTCTTGACAGTTAATAAAACTGCTCTTTATTTCATTTCATTGAATCAATCAAGTCTTCCATTTTCTCTATCAAACACAAATAAAAAATGAAGAGAATATCTACAAAATTTTAATAATTACCTGCTGGAATCACCATCATAAAAATGACTAAGGAAGTCACTAGTATTGTAATGAGAATCGCTGTAAGGAGAGGAGCTTTCAGATGTTGTTCAAGCTTGAGAAAGGATGATGATATCTGAAGTCTTTCTGCTGCAGTACTGTTGCTCGTACATCAGCCATCGTTCTTTTTACCACAAAAAAAAAAAAAAAAAAAAAGTGTCTCTACGAGAGAAATCTCCAGAGAGCAGCAGAACAGTCTGAGAGCAAATCTTGCTTTTTTTTTTTTTTTTTTTTGAAAAATTTGAGGCACATTTTTACACTCTAGTTCATGACCTTTTGGATCATAAATTAGGCTACTGCTAATTGAACTAATGAATTAACCAAAAAATAAAATAAAATAAAATAAAATAAAAGGTTACGAGATGGGACATTAATCATTTTTTTTTCTCTTTTTTAAATTACAAGACATTTTCGTCTTTAGCGTGTTATATAGGGATGACAACGGGACCAGAATTTGCAGGAGACTCTTTCCCATCTCCCCTCCCTCCCCTGTTCCTATATATATTTCTCATCCCCATCCCCTATTGGTAATTAGTTTTACATTTTATCCCATCTCCAACTGATCAGGTATCACCAAGAAAATTTTTCACAGTTATATTTCTTATCCAATTTTTCATTTTTCATTTTTAATTAAATTATTAATAAATAAAATAATCAATGAATTTCATAAAATAAAAAACAAAGTATTTACAAATTTTTTAATATATATATTTTTAAAAAATTAAAATTTAAAATAAAATAAGAAAAAAATAACATTTTTAACCTTTCGTCATAATAGGAGTCTTTCACTAATTCATATAATTTATTTTTAAATTTTTAAATAATTAATTATTATAATTATTATATTATATTATTTTTATTATAAATATATAATTAAATATTATATATATATATATATATATATATTTAGGGTGGGGATGGGAATGGGATGGAAGGTTAATACCATCCCTGCCCCATCCTTGATTTTCTCTTTCAGGAATTACTATTTCTATCCCCGAGCCCGGTCAAAGCGGGGATTCTCTAGTCAAAATGGGATCGAGATACAGGTTCCTATCGAATATGGTTTTAATTATCATCCCTAGTGTTACACAAATCTAATGACCTTTTATGGTCGTTGATAAAATTGTTACCACCTAATCAATAACTTATTGTCAAGATGAGACAGTTTTAAATAAACAAATTTACTCCTCTTGCAAAAATGGAAGGATAATGGTTTTTCAAAGAAGCTTTGCTTAGATAAGTGAATAAGTATATTGTAAATGAGTATGATATAATTGCTTTGAGCATCAATAAGAGCCACGATGAGGTAGACGTAACTTAATTTAAATCTTAATTAATCGAAACATTAATTTAAAAATATTTTCGGGTGGTCTAACATAATAAATTCATATAAATTTTATTTTATAGAGAAAGAACTTGAACCACTCATTTAAGTAAATTCTAATTAACGAGTCTGCTTTTTTTTTTTTTTTTTTTTGAGGTACACATAATTAAAACACTAAGAGACTGCGCTTTTGAAATTTTGAGACACTTTTACCTTCGACCTATCTCAAACTTATGATCCGAGTCTCAAACTTATGATCTCTCGGATCATTGGAGACTTATTTGTTATATAATAATTTAAAGGAGGAAAAAAAAAGGAAAAAACTAGTGGATAAAAGTACGTAACTTAATAGATGCATGTCATTGGCATGGGCATGGAATGGTAACGGTGCAGAAGTAGGGACGTGAACCGAGTATATCAAAAAATTTCCCATAAACTGAATGGATGGGCTAAAATGAAAGCAACAGTGGGAACGTAACATATGGGAACTCTTCTTAACTGCCACAACGGATTTCAGATTCGATAAAAGAACCATGATGACAGCGATTGCATATCAGTAGGAGTCTTCCCCTGGTAAGTGGAAAGCAGAGATGATCTCTGGGAAATATTCATGGAGAACGTAGGCGGCGAATCGGAGATGGCATCAATTCAGAGCAGCCAAAATTCAACAACATTCTGGTCGTCTTGGAAATCTATGATCGAGAATACAAAAAAAATTAGCGACAATTTAGAAAGGAAACTTCGCAGAAAAGAAGGTGATGGTGTTGAGATTATGCTTCCATTGTCTATTCCTCATCTCTCTCCTCTCGCTCATTCTGTCATCTCACGTTGTTCCAGGTAAACCACTGCCGCCTATATATATATACACACTTTATATGTACCGTTTTTATTTAAATTGAGATGGAAAATGACGGTTAATTGGCTCAATATGGTGTTTCAGAGGAAGATGGGGCTAATTAGGGTTATTTTATGGTGAATAAATCCATGGTTATATTGTGTTAATTTTGGTTTTCCTGTAATAGCTTCTGGTTAGTTATTTTTGGATTCATTTGGGGAAGAATTAGTGAAAAGGGAAAAGGCAGCAAAATAAGATAAGAGAAAAATATGAGAATTGGATTCTGTGTTTGATTCTATTTCTTTTTTTGTAAAACTATATATTAGAATTCCAGTATATGATGAATTTAAGATGCAACAAATTAGAAATGATCGAGCTGAGCACCGAATTAGTATAAGGCTTGAACTTAAATGGCAACTCCATTCATGAAATCAAAATCTTCAAGAAGTAGGAAGGAACATAGACAACAATACAGAGTTACGGAGGGAAGATTCAAGGGTTTAACCCAAGTTTGGCCCTAATTACACATCCATCACAGCTTGGTAATGGAAATCTGTTCAAGGCTGATTTTGGCGCAATGTACATCGCAGCTTGTGGCTGCGTTCTACGTGAAGTCGCAGGTAGGACCTGCGTTATGGATGTAAGTCGCAGCTGCAAGCTGCGTTCTCTATATCGCACTTCGAACTTGCGTTTTAAGGCTACATGCAATGAGGCCATATTTGCATACTGTTTCACCGCCAGGGCCATTGCACGATACATTTGTGTAATTAGGGCCAAACTTGGGTTAAACCCAAGATTCAAGGTAATTAATCAGAGAAGGAAGGAAAACATGATCATGTAAGTTAAAGCATCTTGTCAGTATAAGGCTAAGAGAAATGGCTAAACCAGAAAATGAGTACATATGTGTTAGTCCTCTGTTTATGATGCAGTGAATCTAACAGTTCCAATTGCTCTAACTTGACTGCTTGACCCTTAGGAAAATTGGGGAAAAATACTGGATCTCCATAGTACTCTTATGAAGATGGGAAAGGTAATGAATTTCTTGGGGGTATCTAGGGAGTGGGGTAGCAAGTGCGCATAATTATAAAAGAATGTGGAGGGAAGTTTCTTTAAATGGAATGATGTTGCTAAAACTCAAAATTATACCTCTCCAATTTAATTTGTTAAACGGATCCAACTGCCCTAGAGCTTAACCTTCTTTAAGATACTAACCCGACTCATCTTAAAGTTGGTTGGAAACATATGTTGCAAGCTAGAATTAGAATTCTTTAGTACTGCTGGGTGTATGAGTATGAAGCTTTTGGTAACTGACATTCATTTTCCCTTTTTTACTTGCGTTAAAGAATCCTTCAGATATCTACTGAAGAATTACAGCAGCGTTTTGATCTGGAGTTACCTGATAAAGTGAGGCAACCTTCAAATTATGCCAGGAACTTTCTGGAATTTTGTTCATTTCAAACAATTCATCTCTCATCTATGCATAGTGATTATTTAAGTAAAACGGATTTCCGCCGCCTGATGTATGATATGATGCTAGCATGGGAATCTTCAGGTGTTGAGAATGATTTACTGGTCAATGTGAGATAGCTCTTGCCATCCTTTTCTTCCTGTTTAGTGACTTACTGTTTTGAGGGTTGTTTTTTTTTTATTTCCCCTTTTCCATTTCTGATATTTGTTTGATTACCAGTCCCAAAATCTGGTGACTAACTGCCTGAATTCCTTTTAATTGTATCCAATTTCAGGATACAGTTAGCTCCGGTATATCTGAAGGTGGAGGTGAAGGTGAAGATGAGTCATTATTTTATTCTACAACTACACAGATGGCTGTTCAGGTGGTCCTTTTTTTTTTTTTTAATATTCTTTTCATCTTCATTACATGAGTTCCTGATAGATGATTTAGACTGAAATTTAGTAGGTTGATGACGAGAAAACTGTCGGTCGAGAGGCTTTTGCACGTATAGGTCCAGCCTGTTTTATTGTTGCTGACATAATTACAGTACACAATCTTTTCGACGTCCTCACAAGTTCTTCAGGTCATCGACTTCATTTTCTCATCTTCGATAAGTACCTGAAGAGTCTTCAGAAGTATGAATCTTTACTATATTGCTGTGTTTTAGGATCTTTCCCCTCTTTTTCCACTGAAGTCATCATTGTCATCATGTCTGTTGTTAGCTCCATATATCTCCACATATTTATGTCTGATGATAGGTCTGGAATTTTTAAGATAAGTGTACAAGAAGCTGTGATGAGTCTCTTTAAACTACCATGAACTTCTCTCTCTGGACTTTTTATACTGTCATTTCCTTTGCCACGTATGTTCTTATTATTAGAAGTTATTCAAATTATCTTAGTTAAGTTATTGATGTATTAGTAAAAACAAAGGATAAACTCTATCTCCAATATGCTGAGACTAGTCTTGTTCCAATTGGGTTCGTCTTGTCCACAGGGTGGTGAAGGATGTACACAATGAAGTTGGCACTCAATTTGGACCTAACTTGTCACTTGCCGAGGAAGAGATCATTTTGTATGTGGATGGTACAGTGCTGCAACATATTGGAATTCCTGGTTGGCCCGGTATGCCTTCTGTCCTCTAGAGGTGATCTGACACTTAATTTTAGTGTATTCATGCTTTACTTTACTTTAAGAATTAGACTCCACATGCGTAATTAGGACTGAATTTGAATTATCCAAAGCAGTGACTTTCAATACACAACTAACAAACAAACAAAAAAAAAAAAATTTACATTTACGTCTGACGTTTCTTCTGTTCTATTTTTCATCTCAATGGCTAATTTCATTTTCTGTCAGGACGTTTGACATTGACTAACTATGCTTTCTACTTTGAGTCGGGAGTTCACTTCTATAACAAAGCAGTAAGATATGATTTAGAAATGGATCTGAAGCAATCCATAAAACCGACAGGACCCCTTGGTTCTCGGCTCTTCGATAAAGCTTTGATGTACAAATCAATGTCCATGTATGCTGTTTCATAACCTCTCTATGTTGCAGTAGTCAGTCATTCTATCCATTCTATCACATTTCCATGAAATCTGGATATTTTTTTGTTAATGATGAAATTATATCTTAATTGATCTGTTCAGTGAACAGCCTGTCTGTTTCGGATTTCCTGAACTTAAAGGAAGTTCAAGGCGAGATTATTGGTTGGACATATGTCTGGAGATCCTACTCACTCACAGATTCATTCGAAAATACAATCTGAAAGAGAACCAGCGGCGTGAAGCACTATGTAGAGCCAGTCTTGGAATTTTGCGTTACAGGGCAATTAGGGAGTGTTTTCACTTGTTCACTTCCAGTTACAAAACCTTACTCTGTTTTAACTTGGCTGAAAATCTTCCTGGTGGTGATGCCGTCTTGGACACCTTATCCAGTCAGTTCACTCCTGAGATTCCTAGCTGGACTGGACATGATTTGGATTCTCCAAATGCAAATAAACATACCATGTCTCCTTCTGTTTTGACGCTTCATCGGCTTGGGATCTTATCATCTAAAGAGGCAGCCGAAAATGGCGAAGTGTCTTCTCAGGCAGGATGTGTTTGTGTTGGTGAAATAAATCCTCTGGAGACTGCTGTAAAGCGGTCAATACAGGACTCAGGAAGAGCTGAAGCTGCTCTGGCATCCGTAAACAAAGTGAAAGTAGAAGGAATTGATACAAATTTTGCAGTCACCAAGGTCATTTATTATTCTCTTTCCTAAACTTCCAATTTTTCTTCTATTTTCCTTTTACTCCATTAATATTCAAATTCAAATTTTTGATATTGAAAAAATTGATTCATTTTCCATTGCTTCCATAGATGTTTTTTGCTGTTATCTTATTTAATTCTTTGAGGATTAAATATTCTTCTTTTTCTCCTTAGGAATTGCTTGGTCCCTTGATTAATTCATTTGAACAGCTCCAACTACTGATATCTTGGGATGAGCCTTGGAAATCCCAGTTGTTTCTGGTTCTAATTAGCTTTATAGTCATGAGGTATGTGACCTAGGCTTTTTTTTTTTTTTTTTTTTTTCTGTCTTTCTAATATGATTCTGGGAAATAAATTCCTGTTCTATCAGTAGTTTGTTCATTGAATCATTTCTGTTATTCTGATCAAATAATAAACAATGTAAAAATTATGTCTTTACAGTTGATGGGTGTACAGTTCTTTTTACAAAATAGGTTTGTTTTTGCTGAGTGGATGCTATCATCTCTTCTTGTCCACTACCCATACATGCGCATGTATTCATATCTATCAAATTGCATCATTTTACGTTTTCTGTTCATGCAATTTGGTCGACGGTGACCTAATAACCCCAGTTCCATCAGGAAGGCACCATTGTTATTTGTTATGTTTGTCTTGTACATTAGGCTTCATCTGTTGCTTGAGTTATGAGTACTGAAATAGATTACAGAGTTGCCTGAAATACATAAACACTAGATGTCAGATCTAGTCAGGAATAGGATATTTGGTTTTGCTTGATGAAATTTAAACTCTCTCTTTCTCTCAGATCAATGCCATTATCAATTCAGTATGCTTTTGGTAGGTCTATTTTTGCTACTTGATCAGACTACTGTTCTAAACATTGTAAGATCTTTTACATGGCAACTACCTACTATATGTCCATTATTCTAATAGTACGTGTGCTATGATCTGCAGGGGTTGGATAAAGTATATACTCCCCCTAATTCTTTTACTTCTCGCCATTTCCATGCTCTGGCATAAGCATATCAGCCAAAAAAAGCCATTGGCAGCATTCAAAATTATAGCTCCTCCAACTAAAAACCCAGTGGAGCAGCTCTTGACTTTGCAAGAAGCAATTAGAGAAGTTGAGATTTCAATTCAGAGCATCAACATTATTCTACTGAAAGTACGAGCTCTCATATTTGCCGTTGTGCCCCAGGTATCAAAACTTTTATGCATGTGTCAATGGTATTAATTCCTGTGTAAATCATATGTAAGATCTCACTGTTAATTTTCTGTAGCCTAGTTGTTTTATAGTGGAGTGATGGATTAGCATGATGCATGCGGAGGGTCAAAAGTCTAATAATAGTTAATGGGAAACTGCCTTCATATGGTTCTAAAGATTCCAAAGTGATGCGGAAGGAAAAATGGTGAATTTGGTCTCTAATCTTTTGATCATGGGTGTGATTAATTTCTTCTTGTCCCTATTTTATAACATATAAACATATTTTGTCTTTTCTTTTTACAAAATCTATTATTTGAGCAAGTCAAACAATGGATTTTGACTTATTTAATATTGAATTTTATGAAGAGGGAGACCAAATACATTTGACCGTAGGAAACTAATAAATAAAAAAAGAAACAAAAATGACCAATTACACATAAGATATGAGCACTAGGATCAAATCCACTAATTCCTAAGGAAGTTATTATGCGTATTTTGAATCAGAATGAGAATAAGAAGGAAAACACCCATATTGACAATGAATCTTCTTTATGTTTTTTCCATCTTCAGGAAACTGCCAAAGTCTGTGTGGTGTTAGTTTCTGTAGCTGTGGCAATTACATTTATCCCCGTTAAATATATGATTCTCCTAGTATTTGTGGAGTCTTTCACAAGGAACATGCCTTTAAGGAGAGCTAGTAGTGAAAGAGGCATGAGACGGATAAAAGAATGGTGGATTGGGATACCAGCAGCTCCTCTCCAGCTTATAAAATCCAACGACAAGAAAAAAGAATAATAATAATAATAATGAGCATTCGCATCTGCATTTGAATGGTGTCAGATAATTCAGTATATTTATATATATATTTTCTGCAAGAAATTTAATGGAGTCAGATAATTCAAAGGGATGCTGTAGTACTGCCCCTTTCGAGTCTTTCCTGCTATTCTTTTGTTGTGTCTAGCTTAGCTTAGTATTCAAAGAGTCTTGGCTAGTTAATATTGTTATGATGAATGATTAAGGAATTGTTTAAAATGAGATATGCAATTTTTGATCTGCAGAAGGCATTGATCATGTGGTTTTCCTTTAATTAAGAGCAGAAAGATCAAGCAGGTAAAATAAAATCGGCAAGTGGAGAAGATCATATATTGAGTGGTTACTTATATAAATAGCCATAAAATTATGTAATTATTATCTGATATTTGTGAAGAAAATATAAAGATATAAAATAAAGAACCATATTGGAACAGTTCACTTTTGGAAAATAATTCTTCATTTCTTTCGTTAACGGATCCAATGATATCATTTATTTCCTATCCAATGTATTTGAATCTTCATTTTATTTCAAAATCTAAGTTCACAAATTTAAGATTTCATTTATTTCCTATCCAATTGGAAGATTCTCTTATTGTCACATCCCCACAAGAGGCTCTCTTATTGTCATCCCTTCCTCTATAAATAGATTAAATCCAAAGACTATCATATCCAAATTGATATCACCTAACTTGATATCATATCCAAATTGATATCCAAATTAAAAAAATATATATTAATTTAATAAAATAAAATAAAATAAATATTCCCTTAATTTCGTTATAATGATAAGTTAAAAAGTTTCATAATTTTTCGATTATACTTCCTCTACATTATTATGTAACAAGTAAATAAATAATAAATAAATAAATGTTAATAGAAAATAAAATAAAGGAAAAAAAAAAAAAAAAAAAAAAAAAACGAGGACTAAAGTAAATTAAGAACCAAAATAATAAAAAGAAAGTGAACAAAAACAATTTGAACAGAATATTCTTAATACATATTCATCACTCTCCTTTAATAGTGCTCTCAAGCATTTGCATATTAATTTCACGAAATACAATTAACTTAATTCCATTCTTTAATATAAAAGAAAACAATATTTATCTCATTTAAATACAATATATTCATATATAATATTTATGTTTAATTAATTTTAACATCTTATGTACGTACTACAAATTCTAATAAAAAATCCAAGTTGAACTGAATTAACAAGCTCTAGTTAAACACTGTTTCTTGATCTCCAAGTTCTTTGTATACTGCATCTCCATGGACCAGAACCCAGAGCCAGCTAGCAATTTCCTCATCTACTCAAGAACCAGAGATGGGAGAAGAAACCCTAAAATCGAAATGTATGTTTTCTGTGGGACTAGTTGTGGAAGGAGATAGAATAATCATAGAAGGTGATGCTGCACTTCCTGTCTCCATCTAACTTTTTTGACCCATTAGTGTGACTCGAATTCATGACTTTGTTAGATAAAAAATGAGACAGCTATCCCTTCTCGTCTCATACATTTGATATTGTTAAGAATTAAAAAATCTTTATTTTATTTTATTTTTCTTTATTTGTGTGTGTCAAAATTAAAAGAGATTATTATTATTATTATGAATTAAAGAAAATAATATGACAAAATTATTTTTTAATAATAGTATATTTTAGACAATATAATATTTAAAAAATTATATAATAATAGTAGAATTATCTATATTAATGTAGATAAAGATTAGTTACGTGTAGGGAAATTAATTAAAATTCAATAATTGTACATACGTGACAATTGGTTATATTTTATATTATATGTATATATATATATGTTTTTATATTAAGTTATGTATTATATTGAACTATATCAAGATTTTAATATTTTTATAATTAAATCTCTCTCTTTTATCTTTATTATTAGTTAAATTTCTCCATTAGAATGTCGTATGAATGGAAATAAATATATACCAAAAAAATTCAAAAATTCAAAAATTCAAAAATTAAACTTTTGTCATGTTTGCTGCTGGGAGGACGTCGAACCCACTCTTTCTACATTCGTAATAAATATGATTGGTTTAACAAATAAACAACTACTATTTATTTTTTATAAATTTTTACTATGATATATAAATAAACCAATAATAATGATGATTAAAAA
>JAXGGT010000002.1:6821654-6846737 GCA_035583425.1 Marsdenia floribunda
ATAATTCACTTCGTATTTTTTTTATCGTTTTCTTCTTTTGTTTTTCTACAAAATCTTCTTCCTAATTTGATTTTCTGGTTTTCATTTACATATATTCGATCGCTTATTCCTCAGTTGTTTCTTTTTGTTTTTTCCGTTTAGTTTCTTTTTAATTTTGTTGGCTTAATAAATATATATAATCTATATACGTTGAAGCTCTTCTTGGATTCCGCGAACTTGTTTTATGTTTTATTTATTTATTTCATTTATTTATTATATATCTTATATATATAAGATTTTATAAAAGACTTTTAGAATATATTTTTTTAATGGCAATAGTTGTAATTAATATGATTTTGTAAGTTTTTTTTTTTTTTTTTTTTTTGTCTTTATGCAATATATTAATTTGGGTCTTATTCAAATCTTTAATTATTTTTTTTTAATTTTAATCTTTTACTATTTTTAATTATTTTCATATTTTTTAATATTTTTAAAAGTTCAATGTATCAATCTTTGTTTAACGTATTATGACTTTTTATACACCTTTTTATTCAAAGAAACAAAATTTTAAATTATTTTTATTTTTATTTTTTTATGTATTGTTTATTCTAATAAGATCTTGTAGAATATTTTTTTTATGGGTATTATATAATATGCATGAATTTCATTACTTTTTGATCATTATCTAATTAGTCTATGATCTTGTTATTGTATTTACTATTTCATCTCTTCGTATTTCTCTATTTTATCTAATAATTTATATACTTTTAGTTTAATTTATTTATTCCTTATATATTTTTTAAAAGAAGATTAAAGCTTTTCATTTTGTATTCTTTCTTTAAAAAATTGAATAGTGATTCTATATACAATATATACATCTATATTATATAAGATTTCAAACTAACCTTTTAGAAGAAATTTTTTTTTTTTTTCTTCCCAATGGTATTAAATAAGTTATATTAATTTCTTTGATTTTGTAGTTTTTATCTAAATCTTTTAACCTCAATATTTTCAATTTTTATCTTTTATCTAATAATTATAATAATTAATATACTCTACATTAATTTTTATCCTTTTGCCAATATTAAGAAGCTTTCCATTTTCTTATATCTTCTTAATTAAAGAAAAGTTGATGAGGCTTGGCACTTCTTTATTTTCCTTGGATTATTATAAAAGGGTGAATATCAAAGGAAGGTGATTCCCTAAATCTGATAATAAAGATGAATATCTTCAGTTACAGGTCACATTAGTGCTTTAGTTTAAATAATTTTATTTTTTATAATTGTTCTATATCAAAATATCTGTAGATATTCAAATATACGTACATATCGATTAGTTTCTTATTCTTATAAGATTTGTTCTTAAGGTGTAATTGAATTGATTGATTCTATTTGGATTGATGTTTCTAAAGTAATTTTGCCCTACTCTTCATTCTAATATATTCATCTTTTACTCAAAAGAATTTTGAACATTTTAATTATTATTATTATTACTTCTTTTTTTCCCCCCCCAATTTGTGGTTGACTCCTTAAAAACATTTCAATCGATTTGTGTTTTTTCCTTTCTACTCATAAATAGAGGAAAAATATATAATAAAAGGAGTAAACTTTATTTGAAAATCAAGTGCTTTTTCTTAATATATATATATATATATATATATATATTTACATTTTTTTAATTATCTCTTCTTTTTTATAATTTTTACATTTTTTTAAGAAAATATGTTATTAATTTTTCAATTTTTATTTATGTTTCAAGGAAATTGTCTCTTTCTCTTCCTTTCTGTTTTGATTTTTTTTTGAATTTTTAAATATGAATTACTTTTTATTAATTATTGTCACGAGTAAATAGAGAATTAATTAATCTAAACTTTAGGTAAAAATGATCAAAAAATATTAACAATTCATATTTATAAAAATATTTGAAATAAGTAATACGATGAAAATATGATCTTATTTTTACTCATCGCTTTTTTTTTTCTTTTTATTATTCTCTTTTATGAATTATTTTTAAAATAAAATACATATTTGATTCAACATATTCATATAGAATAAAATAATTACTTAAAGTGTTAAAATTTAAATATAGACTAATAAATGATGAAAAAATTCTTATTACTTTTAAAAATTGTAATATTTATTTTATAATTATTTATTATTAATTAAATTTATATATATACTCCACATCTTGGGGTGGAGACTTTATCTAGTATGTATATTGGTGAGGCTCTATATATATACATACTTACCTCTTCTTTCATGTCTTTCTAATTTCTGTCCTTGGTTTGCGTTGCTAAGGCGAGATTATTATTATTATTATTATATTATTCACTTATTTTATTTATTAAAGATTTTATTTTATTTTTTATTCTTATTCTGAGAATTTTTTTTTTTTGAAAATTTTAATTTTTTAATTTTAAATTTTGTTGAGTTTTTTAAAATTATTGTTAAATTTATTTAAAGTCTTTCCTAAATATATATATATAAGTTTTTTTGCTCAAGTTTGTTAAGAATTAGTTGAGAAAACATGTTTCACATTTGATAAGTTTCTAAACCCATAGAGCATAGTGAAAAAGCTCCACATTAATAAAAGTTCTGATCGTCCTAGCGGGAGGGAGTACAATTAGGGCAGAGTTCAATTAAACCAGAGAATGCCTACACTTGCTTGAGCCTACCTAAAATAAAAGATTTAAAATTGTGATATTTTTGTCTGTTTGTTAAATTTGTTTAAGGGAAGTCTATTTTGATTAGTTGAGTGGTTGTTTTGAAATCATTCCTTTTCAGTTATTGATTTATGATGTTTTGGAAAATAAGGAAAATTAATATTTTGTTTATTCACTGGGCTTCTAACTCATTCTTTTCCTTCTATTCTTCCTTCTTTTGCAAATTCTTGTGACAAGGAATAAGAAAATAGGTGAGGCTTAACTTTGTTTAAAGTCTTGGATATTCTTACTCATTCATTTGTTTTTTGTTTTTGTTTTTGGTTTTTTTTTTTTTTTTGGATTGAATAGTTATTCTTTTGGATTTGTTAGTTTTTAATAAGTTTGGGGTTGTACCCCTATCTATGGTTTGATTCTTTGGGAGATTGTAAGATTTCTTTTGGAATTTCTTTGGGACTTATTAAAAAGATTTGGATACGTTTGTTTGGAATTTTATTCATGTTTTGAGTTAAGATAGTGACCTTGTGCTATTGGAGGAAACTTTCAGGGTATGATTGTATTATGTCTTGGTTTCAAGGCATGACAAATGGGAAAGAGAAAAGAAAGAAAAAAAAAAAAAGTAATGTTTCAGTAAAAATAAAAAAGAGAGAGAAAGAGAAATGTTTATATTGTGTAATCTTAATTGATACACATAATTAGATTGATATGATTTTACTTTGATTTATAGATAAATTGAGAAATAGTATATTGAGGTAAAAGACATCTATATTATGAAATTGAATAAAATAATTATGATTTCAATCATGAATAAAAGAGTTATTGGCAAATTGGCGTGTTTAGTCCCCAAATTATTTACGGGGTGCAAGTTACATCCTTAGAATTTTTTTTTTTTTAAATTTTTTAAATCTCTAAACTATTTTTTTACTTGCATATTACGTCCTTCGATCCATTAATAGACAGTCAACGCAAAGTCAACAGTAATTGATTTTTTAATAAATGAGGGCTAAAATAGGAATTTCACCTATTACCCTAATATCCAACCCGTTTTTCTTACCGGATCAGGATTGAAATGGGTAATTTTAAATCCTAATCCCCTTTTTCTTCCTTCATCTTCTTCCTCTTCTTCTTCATCTGTTGCATTCTTCTTCTTGACAAAAAACCTGATGATCATTTCCAGCTAGTTTTAATTTTTGAGATATTTTGTTGTAGGAAGATGTGAAATTGATGGCTAAAATAGGTTTAGAGGCCTACAGGTTCTCCATGTCATGGTCCAAACTTATTCCCAGTATGCTTGCTTTTCTATATTTCCTGCCTCTCAAATTTCTTGCTACCTTTTTTCTTTTTTTTCTTTTTTCCTTTTGTTGATACTTGGAATCTATCTTTCTTCATATTTAGAGGGCCTATAAACCCAAAAGGAATAGAATTTTACAACAATCTCATTAATGAGCTAGTTGCCCTAGGTAAATCTTTTCCCAATTTTAATGAATTTGATAGAAAATAGCAATCATCCTTTGTTCCTGTATTGTCTAGTTTGATAATTACCAAAAATCCTGCATGAAATCAATAAAAATCGAGATGGGTTAAAGGATTGGTCATCCAAACACATTAAAGAATTTGCAAGGGAATTCCTATAGTTTTTCCAAACTATTTCTATTCGATTTTGAATATAATCAGAGTTTTGCAATATTTCAATCGTCATCCCATCTCAGATATCAAGAACCTACCTCAAATATGAATTCAAAATTCAAAAACATCCCTAAATAGCAGAGGAATTTGGAACGGGGAGAGAGGATGAGCTCAGTGTTTGTCCTTGTGCAAGGAAAAAAATGCAAGGAAGAAGAATGCAACAGATGAAGAAGGAGAGGAAGAACACGAAGGAAGAAAATTGGAATTAGGTTTTTAAGTTACCAATTTTAATACTGACCATGAAAACCGGTTGGATATTTGGGTAATAGGTGAAATTCCTATTTTATCCCACATTTATGAAAAGAAAAAAATGATGTTGATTTTGCATTGACTGTCCATTAATGGACGGAAGGACGTAACTTGCAAGTAAAAAATGTTAAAAACAAAATGCTAGGGATGTAACTTGCACTCTGTAAATAGTTTGAGGACTAAACATGACAATTTGCCGAGAGTTATTTAATGTGAATGTTCAAATCAATATATTGTATCAACTATTCCAAGGAAGTTTTGTGCCTAAATATTTCTTTGAGAAACACTTTTTAACCAAGAATTCACATTTTGTAACGTCGGGATGCCATTTTCAATAAAAAATATGTCATCGACATATAAGACTAGAAATTTAATTTCGCTCCTAATATATATATATTTTCTACACACAAGACCATCTTCATTTTTGATAAATCCAAACTCTTGGACTAATTTATATAAAAAAAAAGATTTAAACTTTGAGAAGCCTATTTTAATCCATAAATGGATCTTTGAAGCTTGCATTCTTCATTAGAATTCTCATAATGCACAAAACCTTCAAGCTATGTCATGTACACATCCTTAAGTAAGTTTTCATTAAGAAATGTGGTCTTGACATGTATTTAACAAATCTCATATTCATAATATGCAACAATGTCAATAATAATTATTGTACACTTAGGAATGGCTATAGGTGAAAAAGTTTCATCATATTCCATGTAAGAGACCCTTTGTCTCAGGGCACAGGGCACAGACAAAAATAGGAGTTTGTCACCTACAGAGAATAACATTGTCCAATGCTCCAAACAAGGTATAGGTGTCCAACACACCTATATATGACAAGAGTTAGACCTTTGATCCCATGTATTAGGATAACCCCAAGTGGTGCATGATGTGGCCATGCTTGTGCATGTATGATATGCCTTGGCTATGTACCTTCACTAAGAAGTGTGTCAAGCCAAGTGAGTAGGCACACGATGGTGCAGTGATTCAGTGGACTCATGATGGTTCAATGGACAAACTGATTTGGTGGACTCATGACGGTTCGTACGGGTAAGCCTTGGCCGAGGAGTGGTACGAGTTAACATGGAGTAGGGCTAGAACATGGTGAAATCAGGCAAGTGGTTCGGTTGGAAGACTTGGTCCACCTTGACCAAGTCAAGATTGTTGAAGACTTCTTTGAAGAAGAGACATGGTCCAGTAAATCAGAGAACCTTTGTAGGAGTGGATAATATCTGTACACTTGTAATGAGATCATCCATCAACTATACCCTCCTTTGCCTATAAATATCCAAGAGGGTGTGAAAAGAGTTCACAAGTGAAGTGAAGTGAAGAATTCAAAAGAGCTCTAAAGAGGGAACTCTTTGAGAGAGAGTTGGGTGTGAAGGCCTCAGATAGATAGATAGTTGTGTTCTTGTTATCCATTTTTGCTATGGGTGTTAGCTCAAGTGACCTCTATTTGTAGGCACTCAGTTATGTGTGTATTGTTCCTTTTATATTTGAAATAATATAGATAAAGTTCGGGCTCATTTTCTTGTAAATTGTTGTGTGATTGTCTTCTTTCCGCAAAACGTCCAAAAATTTGAATGTTTTTTAGTGAGTATGTTAAGACAGACACTTCATGACAAAATTAGTATCAGACCGCAGTTTTTGACCCTACCGCTAGAATGTCAAGTTCATCTAGTCATGCAAGGCGAGGAATATGCCTAGATTCTACTCCAAATATGCATATGTCGACAAGGGATCAGTTGAACTTTATGGGAGTTGATAATCTCCGTACACTTGTCACGAGTAATCCATCAATATACCCTCAATTGTCTATATATACCAAGAGGGTGTGAAGGGAGTTCAAAAGTTCACAAGTGAAGTGAATAGATGAATTCACAAAAGCTCTCAAGAGAGGAGTCTTTGAGAGAGAGAGTTGGCCATGAAGGCATTAGATAGATAAATAGTTGTGTGCTTGTAATCTATTTTGGCTAAGTATGTTAGCTCGAGTGACCTCTATTTGTAGGCACTCGTTGTGTGTGTATTGTTCCCTTTTTATTTGAAATATAGATAATGGTTGGCACATTTGCTCTCGTAAAGTGTTGTGTGATTGCCTTCTTTCTGCATAATGTTTAAACATTGAGTGTGTGTTTTAGTATGTGTGTCAAGGCAAAAACTTTGTGACACTCTATACCATGAATTTGTTTGACACCATTTTGCAACTTGTCTTGCTTTATGGTATGCACTTTACCATCCATTTCAGTTTTTTTTTTTTTTTTTTGTTTTTTCCAAAAATCTATTTGCAATGAATGGTTTTAGTACCTTTACGTGGATCAATTAAGGTCCATACTTGATTATCATATATTATTAGTACCTATAAAATGCATTTCTTATTTACATGGGCAAGATGACAAAGCTAAAGATAGATATGATTTAAATTGATTGAATTAAATTTCTTGGTAGTTATGTTATAGATCAAAAAGTTGACGAATTTTTGAAGATCCAAAATATATAAAAAAAATATATAAATTGGTATTTGCATATAACATGTCTTTATGATAAATAGAGCAATTGTTATTTTTAATAATAAAATAAAAACCATCATTATCTAAATAAGAAATTGAAATTATGTAATGACTATTGCTATTAGGGCTAGAAATTGTGTTAGGTAAACATTAATATTTGATCATAAGTGAGGTTGTTACCAATTGAGCTACACTTTCTTTACATCTATTTAATATAAATTTCATCATTTATTACTATTAGAAATTAAAATATAATAATAAAAATAAAAATGAATTTAGAAAGTTATTGAAAAAATTTCTATAAATAATATTTAAAAGCATTCAAATCATTAATACTTATAACGTTAAGTAAAAAAAATTATAGATAATTAATACAAGAATTATTCATCAAATTTTAGTAGAGGAAAAAGAGAAGGCAATTCAGAAGCTGAAAGGGAAGGAAGCAATAAGAGAGGAAACTATGACATTGATTCGAGGAATTGTGAGCATGTCTAGAATTAGTTTGACTTCCACAACTACTACATGATTTGCAATTTTAGATTTAATATACACACACATATATATATATATCTAAAAATTAAGAATTATTAGAAGTAGAAACAAAAAATGAATAGTTTCTTAAGTGAATTGTTTAATTAATAACAATTTTTTAATTTTGCGAGTTAAAATTAAGTTATGTGTGTTTAATCTATTTATAATTTGAACTTATTTAAATTAAAATGTATCAAGTCATTCCTATTCGAACTAGCGAATCTCCAACCATAATCAATTAACATTATTTTAGTTTCAAATTCTATATTGAGTAATAATGTTGCCCTTATTTACTTTCTTCAATCATAAATTTAATGTTCTTTTTTCTTAACAAATTGTTATTCATTTCTAAGGCTTTAATACTCCTCAATAAATTTAAAATCACACACAATATTGGACATTTTACAAATTGGTGGGTCTAATTAGTAGAAAAATTACACCTATTATCCTGAAAATATAGAAAAGAAGGAATTGAAGATGTGTTATGCAAAAACAAAAAGAAAAAAGTAGAAATTTTTTTAGCATTTTATAGTTTAAAGTTTAATTCCATATAAATGCTCCATTAATGCTGAAAATTTACAAATTAAGATAGAGAAAGAACTACACTTTAAGTTAAAAATTTTTAAGGGACAGCAATTGCTAAATATACAAATATAAGGACTACATTGGCAATCTCTCTTTGTTGAAGCAAAATAGATTAAATAAAAATCAAATGGGAAAGGAACTTTGAGTTATTTACTCTCGCCGGTCTCCGGAGACGACCGTCGGGGTAGAGTTATTAACTCAATACTGGCGTGTAAACACTGTTAACTTGTTAGGCTGTTGGCATGAATAACGGGAGATATTTTTTCCTGACTTTCCCTCGAAAACTTGTCATTTATATAAGCTACCTTAGTGATAATTCTACAGTTTTCACTTCAATGGATTCACAGAACAATTTTTGTTCTCTATCTACTCTGTTTTGAAGTCCTGAAAAAATTTTCGGACGGTGAGGAACAGCGAGCAGCGGCCAATAAACGGTGCTGCCCGATGACTACGTATAGACGATTCTGCTTCAACGACCTACTCCGATTGGGATCAATTAATCTAAATTCTGAGGCTCAAACAGTACTCATCTCCTCATTCATTCATAACTCGTGATTTACACGAATTCTGTTCTGAAATTTTCCAGTGGAAAACATTTTATTATTATTATTTTGCTTTCTTTGTAGAATTTCGAATGGAAGTGACACTATTTCTCATCTTTGCTATGATAATTTGGTGTTTGTTTCAGCCATGCATTCCCGTTTATATGAAATGCTTCGCAGTGTGGCCAGGAAATTGTCTTGTGGCTGATGTGCTGGGAGGCCGAATCGCGGGATACATTGAGTTCATTTCTCGTTTGCTCCTCTGCGTCGTTGATTAATCAAATGACATTGGATTTCTTTTTAGATAGATCATATGAATATTGATCTCTTGTATATAATATTTAGATATAAGGGAAATCTAACGAGAATTGTTAATTGTTAATTTTAGCTTAGGAACACGATTGAGTTACCAATTTCTTTTTTCCTGCTTCTCTAGTTTGAAAGGTGATAAACATTACCTTTTTGTTTATTTATTTTGTTCGATACAGAGGACATGAAAGCTTAGCTTTACTGATTGTGATGGTCAAATCTTGTTGGACTAGAGCCTCTGCATAGAACTCTTTTCTAGCTTGTCGTTTTAACTAATTGTATTTGTTCTCGTTAAGTCTTCAATATCAAAACCGAAAGAGATTTGAGGAATAGTGATGTATTATTTAGATTCATGGAAGGCTGGTTGGTGATTGATGTTTTGCACTATCATATTAGATAAGCATAAAAACAACATAAACTGTATTAGTTGGGCCTAGATGGGGTGCAGTTTCTGGCTACTCTTGAATGTGTCGTCAGGTCTGATGGTAATTTCTGTACCTAGTCTTGTGTTCAGAGATCATTCTTACCACTCCCAGGGGGTAACTTAAAACTTATTTTCTTAAGTTATATGTCGATTGGCTTTATTGCATTTTATGCCTCATGACCAGAACCTGTCTTTTGGTCTTTCCTCAACTCTTTGCCTAAAATTCTTTCTATTATTCATCATAAATGACCTTAAGCTGCCCCATGTAACACTATCTTGTAGTGGGTGTGAACCAGGGACAAGACTTTTAGACAATTTTTATTCAATTCCCATGTTCAGAGTATAACGACTTGAAATGTTTGTTTTTTATCTAAATCCTTTGCAACACATAATACTTTTGACTTGTTGCAGTTTTTGCTGCAGTTGTAGGAAGGGATCACTACCGTTCTGGAGGGTTGGCAACGATTGCTTTAGCTTCTGTGAATTTCATAGATTTTGGCAAAAAGTTGTCAAAACTGCTGGAGGATTCTTGTGAAAAGATGTAAGAAATGATTGTCTCTTGAAATAGAACTGTTTAAATTATCTTGATGACCAAGATTGCCCCCCCACCTCACCCCCAGCACCAACAAACACACATGCACACAGAAAGAAAAGGATAGAAAAAATGGGGTTTGTACAGAAAATCTCTATAGTAGTAGTTCTCCTTATGGCTTATTTTTTACTGTTCTTTATCTCTATTTTTTTTATTGAAAGTATGTGGTGTGGTGTATGCTTCTTATCCATTTTCATTTTTGGCTGAATTCCTTAATACATTTTCTCTAAACTACTTGCAATTCGGAGTTTTTCATTCCCATGGGTTCAGTGTATTCAAACCTACTTAAAATGACGAGTAGGACATATTTCACCTATCTATTTGTCCTTGTGATGAATTCTCCTTTTGCAGCTATAGCGCTGTTTCAGTGCAGATTATCATCCCTGCCAATAATTATCTTGCCATAGATATATTCAGTCAGGTACGCTTCAATTGTCTTATCTAGTTACCCTCGAATTTTATTGTAAACAAATTTGTAATTTTTAGATGTGCTATGACTTGAGAAAGTATATGGATTATTTGAACAAGCTTTTGAGAAGCATAGGCAGAATTTGTTTTAATAGAACACTAAGATATCTATGTGGGTTGCCAGTTCCTGCATCAACTCTGCTAAGAAAGCTCATTGAAATAAGAATTTGGGGATTTAAACCATATAAAATAAGAGGGGGTCAAGACCAATATTACATTAACGTATTAAATTTTTGTAGGGATAAGATGTTTCAGTACTTGAGGCTAAGGCCAAAAAGGCTATTTGATATGCTAATTGTCAAGTTATAAAGGCAAATTGAGTTGATCATTACTAATAAGGGTTCCTCATTCTATTCAAAGAGATGAAACTAGATAAAATAAATAGAAGTATTTATCAAGAATTTGATGTGTTGGTAAAAATAAGGATGTTGAAACCATTACCTGAAATCATTGAAATCCCGAAACTTAATTTTGGAGTTTATGATTTGAGTAACGTAATTCACATTTTACATTTTATGTTTATTTGATTATGCTTGTTTTGGTTAATTGTTGTTTGATTACTTTTCTTTCAGTTGGGGTATCAAATGTATAGACACAATGAAGAAAAGTTGGGTAAGCACCTTAATTATAATACTCAAAGAATTTAGGTTTTTAATTATAAATTTAACTATTAATTTTCATTTTATGCTCTTAGAAATGAGGAAACCGTTACCAAGATTAAGGGCGATGATGGCTCGTGAATAGACTCAGAAGGAGTCTATCAAACTTCCAACTTGATTGTGTGATCATTTTAGTAGATATACTTAATCAATGATTGTTTCCACATAAACTCTTGGCGCAAAGGATTTTCTGGAGAGCGAGATTTTTACATATGAGAATTTATATATGAGAATTTATGAGGATGTATGTTAATCCATTGGTTGATTAACAAATTTGAATTTCAACTCAACTAGTAATGTTTGTACATTGTTGATATTGAAAATGGAACAACAATTGATACTAAGGAAAGTTGAGACAAGATTGTGCAATTAAAAAAGTTAGGATTTTTTTATTGAGAATATTTAATTATAATTTTGGAGCAGTTTACACCTAAATTTTAACAATTAGCAATTAAAAAATTCTATCTAGTGAATTCATTTTTCCTTTTTGTTTTCTTTGTAATTAGATAAATTTTCTAGGTTTTTCATTTTTATTACAAAGTGGAATTTCCATGACTTATTAGCAAACTAAGCCTAAAGGAATAAAAATGTTTTATAAACTACATACTTATAGGATTATAATAGAGTGAGAATAATATTATATTAAACTTTGAAAAGAGTTTGATAATTTACCGGCAAATTGGCTAGTGTAGTCCCTAAATAATTTATGGGGTGTAAATTATATCATTCTTTTTGTTTTTTGTTTTTTTTTTTTTGGCTTGTTAGATCCTTAAATTTTTATTTTCCTTATACATTAGGTCCTTTGGTCCACTCTTGGACTATCAACCTAAGACAGTGTTTATTATTATTATTATTATTTTTAAATTGATATTTCACCTTTTTGAACTTTAGTCTTTCAATTTTAGTTTAGGAAGTAACTTGCACCCTTAAATTGTTTGGGGACTAAATTTGCTAATTTGACTTTTTCTCTTTTTAATTCAAAATAATAATAATAATAATAAATTTGAGGGATGGGATTTGAACCTAATCATCTTGGGTGAATGTTAGCATCCTAACCATTATCACATCCTAACCATTAGACCATCTAAGACCTTACATTTATTATAGTATATTTTATATATATAGTAATGTAAACTTCTAAACCCAAAAGCTGAAACCCAAAAGTCTAAACCCTAAACCTTAAACCTAAACCTAAAACCCTAAACCTTAATCCCTAAACCCTAATCCCTAAACACTAAATCCAAAATCGCCTCCCATGGACACTCTAGTAGCTGATCCTTCAGATCATCAACCACCATTGGAGTCAATTCCAAAAGCATGCCATCTACTAATCCTCCCCTTACCTCTCTCAGATACAATTCCTGATGAAATCACTCTAATAATCATTCTAAGGTTGACATTGATGAAGAATTCCATCGCACTATGTCCAAGGGTATGGATTTGGAATTTATGCTTTTCCATATTGATGAATTTCATGAATTTCTTAAGCATAAACAAGCCGAAGAATTTAAAGAAGCCAAAAACTCATAATACCCAAGCCTTAAGTTCTTCAACATTACCAAGACAACAACCAGCTTCTAATGAGGCTATGCGTTTGGAACCAGTTCCTGAACGATAACCAAATAAGCCACTAACTATCAATATTGGTAGCCCTTCAATAGCACTACCCATGTTACAAAAAATAGTACTCACCATGATTCAATGAACACTCATCACATGGGGTCAACCCCAATCTCGAACGGACAGGATAGGTCCACTTTTCATTCTCTCTATTCTTTAGCAATTGAAGATATGTTGCATGATATATGTGCACAGCTATGACATTTAATGCCTAAGTTTCATGCATCTTTTGCACTATGGAATATTATAGAATCTAATCCTTTGAAATCAGAATATCAAACACATATTTCCTTTAGGCTTTAAGCCACCATCATTAGCTTGGTATAGTGACTCATCTGATCTAGAAACACATCTCAAACATTACACTATATACATTTTCATGTATGCTACTGATGATACCTTATTATGCAAATGTTTTCCTAACACATTATCTGGCTAAGCGTTAGATTTCTTTACTTCACTTCATTCCAACAACATAGAAAGTTTTCATCAATTAAAAATACTTTTTCCACAACAATTCATTGGAAGTTCCTTACAAAAGAAACCAAAGATGCACCTCCATAATATCAAACAAAGGCATAATGAAAAATTATATGCTTATTATTTCAAGTGGTTTGATGAAGAGACCCTAATTGTTCAAAGTTACACATAGGCAAATTTATAGAAGCATTTTGCAATAGATTACGACTCGGTAGATATTCAGAAAAATTGAATATCCTTCAACCCTAAACCACAACACAAATTGCTCAACAAGATAGGAAAATGGATAAAAGATCAAAGAAATTGTCCCAAAGGATAGAAAGGAAGAACTCTTCAAGTCTGATGGAAAGTTTGGGGGTAAAGAAGCAACAATTCAGGAAGGATGAGTTTATTGTCTCTCACTTTTCAAGAGACAACAACTGAAGGGAAAATTATAACAAAAGTTCTTCAAGTAGAGATCCTTAGAGTAGAACAGATAGTTCATCCTAATCTCACAACAACAATCCTGATCGCTATCACCACAATTTCGATCGGAAAAACACATGGAGATAATTAAACAATAGTTCATTCACGCCGCTAAATGCCCTAGAGCATTACATTTTAACGAAGATTGAGTCATTCAGCATACTACCTCGACCAAAGAAGATAGTCATGTCTCCTGGAAAGAGAAATAAGAACCTTTACTATTCTTATCATAGAGATATTTGCCACAAAACAGAGAACTATTTACATCTAAAAGGAGAAATTGAAAATGTTATAAAGAGAGCCATTTATCGGAGTTTGTGGCCAAGAATATTTCAGATCCCAATCCAAAACAATCCAATCCCGAAGGCATGACAAAGCAAGAGGACCTAAAGGTAATTCATGTCATCTCCAATCTTGAGCCTGAAGAGCCACTATACAAAAGTCAAATTTGAAGTGGTTATTCTGTTTGCAATATAAGTATTCATGATAACATACCTCTAGTCACTTTTTTATTTATTGAAGCTTTCTTTGTTAAGAGTATTTTAGTAGATACATAAAGTTTTGCTAACATCTTGTATTTGGACACATTCAAAAAATGGATATCCCAATGACAAGGGTCAACTTGATCCAAATTCCTTTAACGGAATTTTTTAGTTTAGTTGTTTATGCAATTTGGACAATATTGCGAATAAAGTGAAAATCTAAAGAGGAAGTAAAAGCTAAATTTGTGTTGATGGATTCCCCATCACCATACAACATAACACTTGGTAGACTAGTCCTAAGTAGCATGAAAGCCATGGTTAACACTTACAACAATGAGCTACTACACATAAGATCCAAGGTGATGTTCAAAGAGCAAAGGAGTGTTTCATAAATACCATTGAAAGCATATAGAAGAAGACAATCAAAGGCTCAAAATGTACGTTCAGGCGCATAAAATTCATGTCTACACCAAAATTCCTATAAGGAGAATTCTACACAAACTCGATACTTCGAAAAGACTACTCAAATGGACAATAGAGCTCTCAAAATTTAACCTGGAATATCTTCCAAGGAAAACCATCAAACCTTAAGTCCTAACAGATTATATTCAAGAATGTACCATCCCTGATCCACTAAAGAAGCCAACTAATAAGAATAAAATTCCCCTTGCAAAGGAGTACAAGAATCTCTACTTTGATCACTCAGCTGCAAAGGATCACATGGGAGTGGTATAAAAAAGCCCCGAAGGTATAAAATTCATCTATGCCTTGAATTATGTAGTTACTTTAAGTGATAATGAATCAGAATATGAAGTTTTTCGAGCAGAATTGGAAGTTGTTGATAGCTTAAGGGTAAAGAACCTAATTGCCCGAATGGATTTCCAACTCCAAGTGGGATACATCAATTGTTCTTATGAAACCAAAAGTGAGAATATACAAAAATATCTCAATTTGCGTAAAGATTCATTTAAGAAATTTTATTATATACAAGTTGAGTATATATCTCGAAGGCATAATCATGAAACTAACATTCTTTCAAAGTTAAAAAATTGATGATCTGACAACATATCCATCAAGAAATATTGGGTAGAACCCCTGGTAGTTCGACAATAGATGTGGATTCAGTCTTCATGAATTCAAGAGATACACTAGTAATCTAGATAAATCCAATCTACATGTACAATGCTACCAAAGATTTACCAGATGATTCCGAAGAAGCTATAAAGTTTAAAAGGTATCATCTTGATATGTAGCTATTGATGATCAACTATACAAAAGAACTTTTCTTGGTCCTAATTCAAGTGCATAAGTGCACAGGAAGGAGAAAAGTTCTAAAAGAAGTTTTAAAAGAAGTCTTTCTCGAAAGGTAATGAGGACATGCTATTTTTAGCCCACAATGGAAAATGATGCCATAAATTTGGTAAAAGGTTGCCATAAATGTCAAATTCATGTCAATTTTCATAATAATCCTTCAATGAATTTTAGTTTTTTATGTAACGCAATCCTTTTTCACCAATGTGGAATGAATCTTTTAGGACCATTCCCGAAAGCCCTGTGGAACAGGTACTTCTCAGTATGGCTTTTGACAACTTCACAATATGGGTAGAATTCAAGCCACTAGCTTCCATTACCTCAAGGGTAATAAAATATTTTTTCTTCAATGATATCATTATTAGGTTTGGAATTCCTAAAATATTGATTATAGACAATAACACAATTTTCCTCTATTGAATTTCAGAAATTTTGCCAAGAAATGTAAATTGATCATAGGTTCTCCTCAGTTGCTTACCTACAAACCAACAATTTAGTAGAGGTGACCAAGAATACAATCTTGCAAGGCATGAAGAAAAGGCTTAATACCTTCAAAGGTAAGTGGGTTAATGAATTGTCTAGAGTTCTTTGGAGTAATGGAGCAACACCTATTCCTGAACGAATGAATTCCCATTCAGTTTATATTTCGGGACAAAAGCCTTATTTCCTATAGAAATTAGTATTCCTTCTACAAGATAGCAATACTTTGATCCCAAACTAAATGATCAAAATTTGATAGAAACCTTCTTATGCTAGATCATACAAGGGAGAAAACAACTATCCTAGAATCAGATTAGAAAAGAAGATTGGCAAAATCTGACAAAAAAGTTAAACCAAGCCAAGCCAAATACAAATTGGAAACTTGGTGTTGAGAAAGAATGAATCAAGTAGACAAAATCCTGAAAGAAAACTTGATGCAACTTGGGAAGGCCCATATTTGGTTGTCAAATACAATGGAAATGGAAGCAACAAGCTAGAAGACATGGAGGGAAGAATGAATGCACGAAAATGAGATGCACTCAACTTTAAAAGTTCTACCTATAGTTCATTCTCTAATTTGTAAAAATCCTGTAGGGAATATCCCTGAAGGACATTAGTCTAAAGGGACGAATCCAGAAGTAAATGGTGCTGAATAGAAATTATGATATTCTTCAATGTAATGTTCATTAACTTTTAAATTGGAGTTACTATGAAGAAATAAAAATTTCTTTACTTCTATCAATCACAATGATTGTCCTTAGAATTGATTAAATCAATTTTCAATTCAGTCGACAATATTCTGATTTATCCATCAGGAATATGGTTAGATCAAAATAACACTTATACACAAAAGCTAAGAAGCTTAAACTTTTTATTAAGGTAAAAATGCCTATGATGTTGGGGATGCAAATCAGATTAGAAATTGACCTTTCTAAAAGGGAAAAAGATCACTAAGTTTCCACAATAATGGTTCTTGAAGGGTCCATTGAGGTCTCGATGGGTGAGAATTCACATATCTAAGTGATAATTGTGATCGAAAAAGGCTATTTAATCCAAAAAATAATCCCTTTAAAAGTTGTATTTGGCCTATAAGAATAGACCAAATGATAATGTCTTAATAAAAGTCTTCAAAAAGAAATTCAAGTCTCCAAAAAATGTGAAAATAAGGAAGGCTTAAAATTGTTAAGGAAAATTTGTCGGTTTAGTCCCGTAACTATTTTTTTTAAATTAATTAAATCCAAACTCTTTTTTCTTAACCTAGTAAATTCTGTATCTTTTTACGAGCAGCCTATTAATCAGGTTAAAAATTTGAATTTTGTAGCAAAAACTCATCACGTGCCAGACACCTGATGATTTTTTAACTGGTAAAATTGTCTTAACATTGCTCCATCTCTCTCTTTCCTTCAAAAAAAAAAAAAAAAACACTAATGAAACTTAAAAGGAAATAAAATATACCCATTTGGTTCATAAGCTTCTCTCAAACCCATAATTTCCTTCTCCTCAAAGCTTAATGCATTCGACCCCTATCATCTTTCTTGTTGCGGTTGTTACGCAAGTAGAATTTTGAGTGAGAAAGGTGGTTTAAGTGTGTTAGTGTGTTGGTTTTTCAAAAAAAAAAAAAAAAAAAAATTTGACTATTGAGAGTTTGGAGGCAACAGTTGAAATATACAAACTATTGCAGAAATGAGGAGAAAATTGCGTGCTGGGCGATTCCAAAATAAGAAGGATTACCACAATATGTTGAGTTCAAACTGTTATGGAACTACTTTGAGTAAGTAGCTTCTCTGATATTTTGGATTTTGTTAGTGTAAAAATATATTCTTTATTTGATAGATGTTATATGAATATATATTTGTATGTGTTGTGTAGAATACTATGGAATATGGTACCTAAAGAGAGGAAAAAAATGTTTGGGAGTATATTGATTCTCTATGGTTTAGCATACACTGTGATTGGTTGGTTGAAGAAGTCCAAAGAAATATTTTCTAAAAAATATATACTAGTCCCTATAGTATTGTGGTAAGTATTTTAGCATTTAATTTTTATTTTCAGAATTAGTCAGGAGGCTTTTAATAATTTATAGATTTGGAGATGAGATTGATAATTGTGTAATGATTTTATTAGATTCATTTCAAAAGTTAGAACAGTGCATGGATACTGATATAAGGAGGTATGTACTTGTTTCTTTTCCCCTAATGTACTGTACTTATGATGCTAATGGTGTAGATGTTATTGTGCTTAGAAGGAATAGGTAATTGTTTTAGATGTTTGTTATATGGTACTGAAATTGTGCTAGTGGAATACTAAAATTGCTGATTTTTATGCTTACTCACTACTTAGTTATATTGTGATTGATATAGTTATGGTATGATATCTATGTAATGGTTGATTGGATTTATATGGTATAGTAAGCGAAGTATATGTACAAGTAATAGCTAGTTATTACTTTTGTAGGTTTATTCTATCCATGTGCCATGCTTCTGGTAAAACTTTAAGTGTACATATGATCAAGCAGATACATCTTTTGATGCCAAAGGTATAATATAGATTTGAGTTAATATGAAATAATAGTGTATAGCTTTTGGTATGGTTAGGGTTAATTGCTGATTTTTTTTTTTTTTGTTTTTTCTTTTTCGTACTATATAGGTTCTGTAACAGATTGAGGGAGAGGAATGCGGTTGGTATGTGTTAACATATGCCAAATTGTTCATTGAAAGTGCACCATTGACATTTAGCATAGAGGATGGATACTCCAATTTTGTAAGTATCTTGTTTGTTATTATCTAAGCTATAATATTTGTTTACTTATTTATAATGCTATGCATGCAAATGACAACACTATGTTGTTTTAATTTCAGATGACAAAGATGTGGTTCCAACATGAGTATGTGAAGTGTATTGAAGAGGAACTCAAAGATGGTAAAGGGTGTTCAAGTAAGCATGTTGAGGTTGACGTTGAAGAGGGTGTTCAGTTTGCCCGTGTGATAGGGGAAGGTGAAACTAATGCTGCTCAATTTTTGGATGATCTGAAAGAGCAAAAAGTAGTAGTTGAAAAGGGGGGGGGGGGGGGTTAGTTTAACAATGTGGCAGGGGAAGGTGACACAAAAAATGTTCAGTTTTTGGATGCTCAGCAACAACAAACTCTACAAACTGATGAAATGATTCTAAGTCTGCAAACTGACATTGCCATTTCACAAGAAGAACCTACTATCATTAATTAAAGCCAAGAATAGATTATGGATATGATGGTTGTAAAGAGGGAAGAGCATACTTAGAAGGAAGTAGAGATTCATAAAGAAGATGTTGTGAAACAAGCTAAGAAAGAAAATGAGAGTTGGGAAGAGGATGAGTCAGATTGCTCTAACTTCAGAGATTCTGACTATGATGCAAACTCAGAGGATGATGATAATATCTATTTAGACTGTGTTGATGTGGGATTGGAAGATTTTGACAAAAATGTGAACTTGGAAGTTAGAAGTAGAAACAACAATAAAGGCAAGGGCAAGGAAGTTTTAGGAGCAAGGAAGGAGGCAAAGAAGGAGTTGAGGAAGTTTCAAGAGTTCATAATGTAGCTATACAAGAGGGGGAAACAACTGTAAAAGGGGAAAAGAGAAAAGAGAATGAGGTGTCAATAGGATTGAATGTCTCTCATCATGAAAGTTCTTTTCATTATATAGAAAAAGTTAGACATTTACAGGGCTGATTTTCAGCAATTAAATCAATTAGATCCAAGCTAATTTCTAACAATCAAATACGTCTACATAAGGAATTTACTGTTGTACTGCTAATTGTTGATTTCTGGCAATCAAATCTATTTAAATAATGTAGTTACAGCTATATAGCTAGTTACAAAATATTTACAGCTATTAATTAAGGCTAGATATATGTTGTCACCCCCCCTCAAATTGATGCTAGTCGATCAAGAAGCATCGATTTGTCCACAAGAAATTGATGACGTTGTCGTGTCATGGCCTTAGTAAATACATCAACTATTTGGAGGTTAGTGGAAACATGAGGAAGAGAAATAATATGAGTGTCTAAGGTTTCGCGAATAGAATGACAATCCACCTCAATGTGCTTCGTACGCTTATGAAAAATAGGATTAGTAGAAATCTGAATTGCACTACTGTTATCAGCATGGAGGGGAGTAGGACTAGATTGAGAAAAACCAAGTTCAGGTAGAAGTTCACGAAGCCAAACAATCTCTGAACAAGTAGCATACATAGCACGGTATTTTGACTCGGTACAAGATTTGGAAACACGATCTTGCTTCTTGCTCTTCCAAGAAATCAAGAAATGACCAAGAAACATACACCAACCTGTGATAGAACGGCAAGTATCCGAACACCCAGCCCAATTAGCATCATTATAGGCAACAAGATGAAGAGGAGAACCAGCTGGAAAGAACAATCCACGACAAGGCACCCCACGAAGATATCGAATAAGTCAATGAACAGCAGCTAAAAGTAGATGTCAAGGATTTTGCATAAATTGACTAACTTGCTGAACAGCAAATGAAATATCCAGACGAATAATAGTCATATAGTTTAAAATGGCCACCAATTGTCGAAAGATAGTAGGATTAGAAAGGAGATTCCCTTCCTCTCGACGGTACTTTGTGTTTACCTTAAGAGGAGTATCGACAAAAGAAGCATCTTGGAGACCAGCTAAATGAAGAAAATCCTATGTGTACTTATGCTGATACAAAAAGATACCAGAAGAATTAGTATGAACTTCCAAACCCAAGAAATAAGTAAGAGGACCAAGATCCTTCATATGAAATGAAGCCTGAAGGTGTTGTTGTAGATGAGTAATTAATACAAAATCAGTCCCAGTGATAACAATATCATCAACATAAAATTGTATAAGAACAATACCAGTAGATGTTTTGCTAAGAAACAAAGATGAATCATATTTGCTCTGCTTGAAAGAAAATTGGAGAAAAGTGGATCTGAATTTATCAAACCATGCCAGAGGAGCCTGTTTTAACCCATATATAGATCGTTTCAACTTACAAACAACCAAAGAAGAGGAAGAAGACAAGCCCAGTGGTTGAACCATGTAAATTTCTTCTTTGAGATCACCATGAAGAAATGCATTCTTAACATCCATCTGATGAAGTGGCCAACCTTGTGAGGCAACAACAGAAATGACTATCTGAACTGTTGTCATCATGGCAACCGGAGCAAAAATCTCTTCATAATTGATGCCATACTCTTGTTTGTTACCTAAGGCAACCAATCGTGCTTTATAATGATCGAGATTACCATCAGAGCAAATCTTGATTGAGTAGACCCATTTACAACCAATGGGTTTAACATGAGCAGGACAATGAACAATATCCCATGCGTGATTGTCCACAAGAGTTTGAAGTTCGTCATCTATTGCCTTGTGCCAACAATCATGTTTAACAGCCTTTGAATAACATGAGGGAATAGGAAGAGTAGCTAAAGTAGTATCAAGAGATGTATGAGGAAATCCATACCAATTAGGTGGACGGTTAATTTTGGAAGAGCATTGTGGAATAACGTTAAGGAGCTGATTTTCTATGAAAGAATCTGGTTGAATAGGCTCAGGTGGCTGGGAAAGCTCAGAAGGCTGTAAAGATGGACGTTCATGTCGTTTATACACAAATCCAAGCTTGAAGTGTTCAAAAATAGCAAAGGCTTGATCAAAATTAGAAAGAACAGGCTACTTTGGAAAAAACTCATCATGAGTAGGGAAGAAACATTGATTTTCAAAGAAAAAAACATGACGAGAAATACGAAATTTGTTAGAACATGGATCATAGCAAACATAACCTTTGTGTGTCATACTATAACCCATAAAAGCACATTTAACAGATTATGCAGAAAGTTTATGGTGTTCATGAAGTGGCAAATGAACAAAGCAAATACAACCAAAAGTATGCATGTCAAGATAGGTGGAATGCTTATGAAAGAGACGATAATAAGGAGATTCAGAGTTCATGACACATGAAGGCAAACGATTAATCAAATAGACAGCTATACTTAAGGCTTTTGATGGAACAAAAGATTCAAGCAATAAAGTGCAAACAACATCTAACAAATGACTGTTCTTACGTTCAGCAACACCATTTTGTTGAAGTGTATAAGGACAAGAGCGTTTAGAAATAATTCCTTTTTGTTGGAAAAACTTATGAAATTCACGAGACATATATTCCCCACCAAAATCAGAACTAAGCACTTTGATATTTGAAAAAAATTGGGTCTTAATATAGGCAACAAATGTTTTAAAGGTAGAAAAAACCTCGGTTTTAGAACAAACAAAATAAATCCAAGTATATTTACTGTAAGCATCAATGAATGTGACAAAGTATTTGTAATTTGCATGAGATATAAAAGAAGTAATGCCCCCACACGTCACTATGAATCACATCAAAACAACATTGCGCACGACTACCATGAGAAGGAAAAGGAAGGGACTTACTTTTACCTAATTTACATGTAGAGCAATCAAAAGAAGGATGAGAAGAAATTTGATTTTTATTACCTAATAAACTATAATTGAGCAAGTGAGATAAGACAATAAAATTAGGTTGCCCTATACGTTTGTGCCATACTTTAGCTTTTTGGTTTACAGGGATACAAGAGAAAGAAACAAATTTAGGAATGGATAAATGTAAAGGAAACAAACGTCCAACTTTAGGCCCCTTCACTAGTAACTTCCCCGATACTTGATCCTGAACAATACAACCATTACGAGAAAATCGAACATCACAGTTATTATCAACCAACTGTCCTACTGAAATGAGACTAGTAGAAAGCTTAGGAGATACTAGAACATATTTGATTGAAGAATTGATATCCCCAATAGCATGAATAGGTAATTTACTACCATTAGCTATCTGAATATTTCCATGATATGTTTTAACATTGCTAAGAGTCTCAAGAGAACTAGTCATATGATTAGATGCACCAGAATCCACAAGCTAAGATAAATTTGGTGTAGTATGCTTACCTTGAAGTCCCAAGGCTACAGAGGCCCTAGTAATCATCTGCTGAACCATTTCAGGAGTAAGTATTAATAGCTGCAAATATTTTGTAATTAGCAGTATAGTTGTAACTACCATATTTAGATAGATTTGATTGTTCGAAATCAACAATTAGTAGTATAGCAATAACTTCCTTATTTAGATAGATTTGTCACTAGTAGTAAAGCCAACAGTAGCTTGAATAGTGTGACGATTCTAAGGACGGTAGGGCATTCTTTGATAATATGCCCATGATTCTTACAATAGTTGCAAGATTTCTTTGAACAGTTAGTAGTGATATGACCATATTCCTTGCAGCTATAGCATTGAACTTGTCATATATCTTTACCCTTGCCTTTCCCGTGAGCTGCATAAGCAACTACATTATCATGCATCTTGTTTTGATGGAAAATTGTTTGTGTTGCAAGACACTGTTCTTCATGAAGCAATTCTCCAAATCACACATCATAAATAAGCTAGTCACAACTATACTGCTAATTACAAAATATTTACAGCTATTAATTAAGGGTAGATATATGCTGTCATGAGGTACCTATTCAGGGCCCTAAGAAAAGAGGAAATTTGACAAGAAACAGGATGGAGTATCTATTTATATCTGAAGAAGACATAGATATAGAAGAATAATTAAATGTGATCAATGAAAGAGAAGATTCAGATGATGATAATTCAGAAAACATCTTTAATGGCAGTGGAGAAATTAAGTAGCAGTGAAGATGATGATACCAAATATACGAAGTTTAGTACACAAAGGGATATGGATAACCCTATTTTTGAGTTGGAGATGATTTTTGGGACAAAGGATCAATTAAAGTGTGCCATATTCAATCATGCAATCAAATTGGGAAGGAAAATCATTTTTGAGAAAAATGATCAGTCCAGGGTTTTTGCTACATGCAAGGCCAAGAATTGCGATTGGAAAGTAGTTGGAAGAGTCATTGGAGATGGCACCACATTTCAAATCAATAAAATTTTAGACAGTCATACTTGTGAAAGAAGCATGGATAGTTGCATAGCACCTGCAAGATTCATAGCCAAGAAGTAGTTAGAGGATTTCAAATCTAAAAGAGGCTTAAACGTGAATGAATTTAAAGAGAAACTGCATAGAGAGTTGAACATGAACATGTCAACAAATAAAGTGTACAAAACCAAGAGGCAAGCAAAAATTCTTATTGAAGGTAACTACAAAGATCAATATAAGCTACTATGGGATTATTGTGAGGAGTTGAGTTGATAGTGAGAAATCTAGGTTCATATGTAGCTTTGGAAACTCATGAGAATGAAGACACTAGAGAGATGCAATTTAAGAGAATTTATATGTGTCTTCATACTTTGAAAGTTGGTTTCTTAACTGAATGTAGGAAGTTAATAGGGTTAGATGGTACTTTTTTGAAAGGACCTCATCCGAGCATCCTATTGACAGCGGTGGGGGTTGATCCAAACAACGGAATCTTTCCAATAGCATATGCGGTGGTTGAGGGTGAATCAAAATCAACTTGGAAATGGTTTGTTAAAGATTAGTACATAATTTAGGAATATATAATAGTAGTGAGTGGTGTTTCATGTCTGATAGGCAAAAGGTAATTTTCCTCCTTCCATTGTTACATTTATATGACTTGCTAATTTTCCTAAATCATTGTTTTTAGACAGTTGCATAGTATGCTGATTTTTGGTATTCATGAACTACTACATTGTCTAAGTTACCGTACATGACCTGCTAATTTTCCTAAATTCAGGCTCAAGTGAATATGTTGCTATTTGGAGTGTTTTTAGTGCTAAATTTAGTAACTAACTAACTAATTTTTACTGCTAAGTTTACATCTATTTTTTATTTCTATGTGCACTACTATAACCTTGGCTAAATTCAGTTTTTTTTTTTTTTTTTTTTGTTTTTTTTAGTAAGTAGCTATTTTAACTATGCTTGTGTATTAAGTTTATTTAAATCATGGTTTTAGTTAGTTATGTTTTGATAACACAAAAATATATCATGTTTTTGTTACCATTTTATGCCTTTTATTTGGTATTTCTTGTAGGTTTTTAGTT